>JASDQU011177132.1:23792-37170 GCA_032191745.1 Picea mariana
GACCAAATAAATCAAATGATCACCAATTAATTTAAAATACACACAATGATCCTCTTTTCTTCTTGTGAAACCAAGTCCCAACATATAAGTATCAAATTTTTGATACCACATCCTTGGTGATTGTTTTATACCATACATGGACTTTTTCATCTTGCATACCAACTCCTTCTTTCCCTTCACAACAAATCCTTCTGGATGTTTCATATAGATTTCTTCTTCTGGATCCCCATGTAGGAATGTTGTCTTCACATCCATCTGTTCTACTTCAAAATCAAATGAAAAAACAATAGATAACATAAATCTTATAGAGCTTAACTTGGAAACATGAGAAAAAATCTCACCAAAATAATTTCCCTCATCGTGGGAATAACCCTTTGCTACTAACCGATCTTTGTATTTCTCCACTTTTCCTTCTACATTCAAATTCTTTTTAAATACCCATTTACTGCCAATGGGATTTCTTCCAGTCATCAACTCTACTAGATCCCAAGCCTCATTCTTATCCAAGGCTTCCATTTCTTCATCCATGGCCTTTTCCCATATATTTCCATCCTCTGAATCCACTACGTCCCTAACAGTTCTAGGATCATCATCAGTAATAGACAAAGAGAAATTTGAACATAAATTAGATGGAGTATACCTTTCTGGTAGCCTTCTTTCTCGAACCGATATCCTCAATATTGCAGTTGAGGATCTTCTTCTTCTAATTCTTGTTCTTCTGTAGAGTCTGATTCAACATAATTTAAATCAAACTCTATTTTCTCTGGTTCTACCTTACTTGGTAGGACTTCCTATTTAACAACATCCTTCATTTCATCAACACTCCTTTCAACAACACCATTGCTCCTTGAACCATCCTGCATGTTTCCTTTTCAAATATTCTTTTTACCCCTACATTGTCCATTTTTCTTACAGAAGTCAAATTTCTGGCCAATCCTGGGATGTGCAGAACACTAGGTAGCGTTATAATCCTTCCATCTATGAGACTCAACTTGAATTTTCCTTGAACTATGATTCTGGTTGTCGAGTCATCACCTAGGAAAACATTACTTCCATCATACCTTTCATATTCATAGAACCACTCCTTGTGGGGATTCATATGAAAGGATGCATCTGAGTCAACCAACCATGACTCATGCTACATGTGTGCTTGAAGAATCCAAGTACACATCCCCTCCTTCTTCCTTGGAGGTATTTTCTTCTGTAGAAGGAGATTCTTCATATCCCTTCTTTTTCTCAACTTTGGATCTACATTTCTTCTTGTAGTGCCCTTCTTTTCCACATCTCCAACACACCTTTACAAAATTTCTGGGATATGTAGTTCTACCCTTAGACTTAGATCTCCCACTTGAGAAATTACATCTATTTCTTTCTTGGGAGTGTCCTCTTGCAAATAATGCATCCGTTCTTTGTCCTTCCATATTCTTCTGTCTCATATCCTCCGACAACAAGGATGAGACCACTTCATCAAAATTCAAGGAAATTGTATTACTACCTATGGACAAAACCAAACTATCCCATGAGTCTGGTAAATAACACAGTAAACTTATACACTTATCTTCATCTGAAATTTTAATCTCAACAGATACTAACTGACTTACCATAGTATTGAAGGCGTTAAAATGCTCTACCACTGAGTCTTCATCTCTCATCCTCAGGTTATATAATATTTATAAAGAATGATTTATTTACTAGGGACTTAGACTGATACAACTTCCCCAACTTATCCCATAAATCCTTGGCTGTAGCTTCCTCTGACACATTCAATAATACTGAATCTAAGAGACAAAGTCAGATTGTGCTCTTTGCCTTCCGATCCAACTTTTTCTAGTCATCTTCTGAAGTTTCTGTAGGTGCAGTACCTGGATCTATCGCTATCCACTGATCTTTGTCCACCAATAGATCTTCCATATTGAGCTTCCACAACCCAAAACTTTTCCCATTAAACTTCTCGATCTCCATTTTCGAATTTTTTTCCATTTCTTTTCACCTAAAAAATCAATACCACAGATCTCCCACTATAACAAGGATTATAACAGTCTCGAGCCAAACCCTTGACCACAAAGGCATCCCCCTGAAGCCAACAAAGATCTGATAGAAAATGTAGATTTTAACCATGTACAATATTTACTACAAACATATTTTCAGTAAAAGAACATAAAAGATACAATGGCAAATACAAACATTACACAAATAATTTTCCTTGGAAATCCAAACTGGGAAAACCAACATATTCTATATTCATTCATAGTGATACATTGTTTACAATACAATATACATATAGGAGCCATCGAATCCAAAACCCTAACCCAATGAATTGGATTAGTCAACAACCCTAATTCCTTAACCAGAAATAGAAAACCATCAGTAAAAAACCATGTGTTGAAAAACCGCCCAACAATGGACACAAAAATCAAGGAAACACAAAAAACGAGGAAAAAATGTCACATGCTTCCCGAGGAAAAAATGCAACACTACTACTTGTGCAAAGAATATAACACATACCCAAAACACAAGTGATGAAGTTAGCATGGGAGATCATGATGATCTACCCTTTGATATGTATAAATAATTGGAAGCCTTGGGAGAAGGAGCAACCCAACGAAGGCTCATCCAACAAGTTAAGTTGGGGATTGATGAAGAGGAGGAGATTCAATAGTAGAGAAGACTGTAGGAGATGAGCCAACCCATAGACAAGTTGGACAAGGATATTCAAAAGATAAGTAGATTGATGCTGAAGACACCAAAGGAGACGGTCAAAAACAAATGGAGGTTAGCAAGAGAAGATTGAATTGGCAAGATAAATGGAGCCCTGCAACATAAAGTTTGGAAACTAGGAGGAGAGCTTGTAACAATAATAAGATGATAGAAACATAAATGTAGAGGAGTAGGTGTACAACTCCAGAGTGATGTTTGGGACCTAAGAGGATTTCAAAAATAAAAACAGAGGAGACATGATTAGGAGCTCATGAATTTTTTCAGCAGGGGAGTATGATGCAGGATAATCACTCCTACTCAGTAGCGCATCAACAACCAACACAACAATGCAGATGAAGGGAGAATATCTCGAGGAGAGAGAAGTGCCAACCTTATCATTTTGTGTTTAAATATCAAATTTAATGTAACTAATATAGTAAAGGCTTGAGGTAGGCATAGCCATTTCATTTGTAGAGGTTGTATGTAAGTCACCTTTAATGGATGTCAGGAAAATGATCTTAGATCTGATTCGGATGAGTTGTAAATTAATTGTAATTTAATGTAGTAGGTGGAGGAAGGCTTGAGAAGCCCCTCTTTTGTAAAAATATAAATGTATTGAGATCATAACACATGATAATGTATGATAATGCAAGAGAAGAGTATGAGAAGAGGAAAATGGGAGAATTATGGAGAGGAGAGAAGAACTGAGGCTCTGTTGCAGTCCAGTCTTGTAAACATTCTAAAAAACATTCAGATTAATAGAAAAAGAATATTTCCCTACATATGAGTATCTATGTGTGTTCTTTGTGAATGAGTGTTTTTTTCTGAATGTTTACGAATTCCACGAGTGTATAAATGTTCCCCTTGCAGGAATAGATATAAATCCCCATCTGTGTGAATTTCTAAGTGTTCTAGGATCTCAAGGCTAGTGCAAGGAGTGCACACTAGAGTTATTGAGAACTCTGAGAAGCCAATGCAAGGAGTTCACAATAACTCAATTTTGATTTCATGAGGAGCGTGCCAGGTGGGCAGACCAGAACTAGTCACAAGATCAGAAGGGATAGTGCAAGGAGTGCATAGAGAAAGCACAAGGAGTGCGCTTAAACTCAGAGAAGTGTATAATATCAAGGGAAGACTACTGAAAGGAGTGCACACCATAGTTACTGAGAACTTTGATAAGACAACGTAACAGGTGCGCAAGAACTCAATCAGGAGTTCTGTGAAGAGCGTGCCAGGTGAGCATGCCAGGAATTATAATCTCAAGAGAAATAGTGCAAGTCTGCATAGAGTAAGCATAAAGAGTGCACATGTGAAATTGTAAAGTCCAAGACTCAGGAGAGTTAGTGCAAGGAGTGCATGAAGCCAACACTTTTTCAATGTGATAGTAAATCTCAGGAGGAAGAGCACAGGGTGCCAGGAGGGCAATGAAATAACACTTTGACTCTATTTGAAAGATCAGAAGGAAGAGCATGAGTGCCAAGAGGGCACAAGAAATCATATGAATGAATAAATGGACAAGCCCCTTTGAAGTTGAATAATTATGAGTTTGGGAGAGATAACACAAGTGTGCTCTAGAGAAATTTGTAAGTTCTAGACTGCAAGAGAAGCGCAAGGTGTGCACCCACACTTTAGTTGAAGTGTTGAACAAGCTCATGAGGGATAACGTTTCATAAAAAAAAATCATAGGCCAAGGAGTCAACTCTACAGAGGAGAGAACAAAGGTTAAGACTTTCAAAGCTTGAGGAATTTCCTTGTTGAAGGGAAGCAGAGCTGCAGAGGAGAGAAACCACAATAACCATTGGATTGGCTGTGGGAATAGATCTGGGCCATTGGATCAAACCCAAAAAAGAGGAGAGTGCATAGAAGAGGAGATCAGATCCCATCCATTATATCTGAGCATAGGAGAACAAGAGCTGTCGATCATAGTTCTTGAGCCATAATTCTTGGCCAAAGCAAAGTGGATCTTAGTCATAGATCTCATAGTGCAATGTGAGTTGTAGATCTCATAGTTTAGAGATTCGACACTCTGAGAGACTCTGGTCCTTGTGTTGTGAGGAAGAGAAATCCCTGAAGCCTAGAGTTCCGAATAGATCTAAGCCGTATATTGAGAAGGGAAGTGGGGGCCATCGATTGGTAGGTTCTTCGACACTTCAAATATCCTAGAGATTTTAGAGGTAGTCATTGGAAAGTGGCCAAAGATCCGAAGCTACGAAGTACTGGAGTTAATCCCCACCGTTGATCAATCGAAAAGTCTCAGTCATTGATATTTTCCCTTCGCAAATTCAGTGTTCGACTATTTAGGAGTGTGGTGGTTATTTGGAGCAAGGAACCCTGAAGCCCGAAGTTCCACAGTTGATCACAACCATTGGCTATAGGAGGAGCAAGAGCCATTGATTTCATTTCGCCAGTTCGACACTCCAAGAGATTTTTGTGTTGGAGTCGTGGAAACTCCCGAAGCCCGGAGTTCCGAAGAGAGTATCCACCATAGATCATGGAGGAGGGAGAATCCCCACCAGTTGTAAAATTTGACCATTTGAAATTATAGAGAGAAGTGGAAGGATGGGATAAGATCTGCAACTTCCAGTCAACATTACCTTTATGACCTAATTAATCCAGTAACCACTCCGGGATATTGGAGTGTTGTGTGTGGAGAAGTTCATAGAGCGTCAGAGTCTCAGATCTTTGGATAGCTCGCAGTCACGTGATATTTCCGTCGAAGAAAAGGGGCTAGCATTTGTGGTATTGACTTGAAGGTGAGAGGGGCTTAGAGTAAAGCACCCAGGGGTTTTTTTGGACCTGGAAAAGGAAATGGGCATGTGCACATTAGAGAGGATCCAACAAAGATTTGAGAGCTAATTCATCTCCTGTGTGAACGATCCTAGTCTAGGAGGTCACGCGACCCCCCCTAGGAGGGGTGGGGGTTTGCATCAACTGAACAACATAAATACGATTGATAGGTAAAATTTTTTAGAGTCTACAAATAAATGTTTACTATAAGAGTATCAATGACTAGTATTAGTTCACTTGTACTTAGTGAAAGATAGATTCAATGTTTCTGATTTCATATTGGTTAGGCCTTTCTCTCCAACTTTTGGTTAGTAGGGATAATAAATTTTTAGATTGGAAATATTTCCTAGCCTACATTAGCAATTTCAATATCCTTAAAACTTAAAATTTAAAGTTGACAAGTCTCACCATTAACAAGTGCATGATTTCCATTTTTGTAGTTGTTGGCTCACCTAACTTGATTTTTGGTTTATATCCATTAAAAATAGAGGAGGATTAATGTGTGATTTGTTATTATTGGAATCATGTAGGCTTCCTCAAGTTGCATATCTCCTCTTTTTGAGTTCGCTGTAGTATTTGATGTATTAATATAATTATGGATTTTTTTTAAGTTATTAGTTGCATTTGTAACTCCAAGTCATGGATAACCATTGATAAATACATCCTTGTTTGGATTAGTTTAGGATCACAATGTTTTGGCCTTTGGGGAGGAAATCCCCAATGTATTTTTGAGTTCCAAAATACTCCCATATTAGTGAAGTACCTGTCTAGGTTGATTAAGTCATGTTTTTTCAGATGTGATTACAATTTGCAAAAAAATCTATGTTTACCCCTTCGAATAGTCACTAAATGATGACCTACTTGGTCAAAATATCTATGAAGTTTCTAGCCGATTCCTTTAGTCTCTTCTTGAACTCATTGATTTAATTCTTATCAAAATTTCCAAATGAATAAGTTGGACACATTCAAATTAAAGGACAAATTTGTCTATACATAGGCTAGGCATTCCTCTACTTCCTTTCCTCATCGGATGGGCATGATGCTATATTGAATTTCTACTAGGTTCACTTCAATTTATCCCTTACAGGTTCTTGAAAATTCTGGAATAGTGTCCCTTGGATCTTCTTTCGAATTTCACTGTAAAACCTCCAATCACTTTGTTGGGACCTTACTATGTTATTTTCTAGTGCAAAGTTCTCAAATTTTCCATAAAGTTGATGGATGGGACCATGGAAAAGCAAAAGGCACCAACATATCACTGTTTAAATGGGATTCCATCATGAATTGAGACGATATTATAGATGAGGTTTATCATTGTTTCAAAATGAATTTTGATCTAAAAACCCTCTAGCACATAGATCCAATCCCCAAGACATGTATGCAACACCTAAGAAGGTTTCTATTGAAAAAGAACCCAATCTTTATTTACCCAAAAAAATATAACTCAATTTATTTTGTTCATAGATTCTATAGAGAACAAATTAAGACACAAAGAAGGATTAAACACAACAATCCACACAAAATTTAGCTTCAAATAATGACCAACATGTCAGGCCTAGTCCAAAAGTACACATGGAAATAAATTTAATGTCTCAAAAATATCTCTCAAACAAATATGTACTCTCCAATCATTCACATTCTAACCTTCTCCACACCCTCTAACCTCTATTCATTACAAAATACCCAATATATCTTATAGATATTGGATAGCTCCAAAACCTAACTCATCTGACCTATCTCAAAAAACTGCTAAACTAGAGATATGTTCCTAAATTATTGTAAAAATTTGACACCTGTGAAAAGTAATCAATATTCTATATATCTTCTAGATTCTTCACATTTAATTATTACAATTAAAATAAAAATTAGGAAACCAAATTCCTTAGTAAAATTTTGTGACCCTTAGGTCAGTTCTAAATGACTTGTTGATGCTCCTGCATCAAAATATCAAAGAACAAAAATGTTCATGGAATCCTATCCATGAGGTATTCAACTTGTTTTCCATGCTTTTGGATTTCTCTAGGAGTCATCCAAGTTGCATATTCTATTGGAAGATCTTTCCACTTGACCAAGTACTCATAGTAATCTTGTTTTCTTGTCCTCTTGAAAATTTTCTGATCAAGAATCTTCTCCATTTGTAACTCTTTTTTTGAAGGTTAATGCTTCATCTGTTGAACTGGTCCAACCTTCCCATAATCATCCTCATTCTTTTTTATAGTTTCTCTGTAAGGATATAAATATGAAACATTGAAAATGGGTGAAATCCCAATGTCAAGTGGCAACTCAATATCATGGGAATTAGCTAAAAATTTCCTCAAAATTTTACAGGGTCCTATCTTCTTCAACTTCAATTTGTTATATTCATTTCTTGGGAACCTCTCTCTCCTCAAATGTGACAATACTATATCTCCAATTTCAAAATTAATTTCCCTTCATTTCATATCTGGTCTTTTGTGCACCTCTGACTATTGTCATGTAGCTATCCCTTGACCTATTCATGCAACATTTGCATTGATACAACAAAATCCTCTACACCAACACTCCTCATTTCTACCTTTCCTATATTTATAAGTTCATAAATTCCCATTGGGTGCATACCATACACTATTTCAAATGGAATTTTTCTTATACTTTTGTTAGGTGAGTCATTATAAGAAAAATCAACTTGTGAAATAATTTGATCCCACTGACTTCTATGCTCACTTACCAATGTCCTTAGTAATTTTCCCAAGCTCATGTTTACCACTTCTATATGAACATTAGTTTGTGGGTGATAGTATGAAATGTTTGTTCCAGGTTTCTTCCATTATGTCCTCTAAAAATGTCCAACAAATTTAGTGTCTCTATATGAAACTATACTTCTAAATAGTCCATGCAATCTTACAATTTCTTTGAAAAACAAATTAGCAACATCGGTTGCATCACTTGTCTTATAACAGGGTACAAAATGTGCCATCTTGGAGAATCTATCAATAATTACAAAAATTGAATCATTTCCCTCCTGAGTTTTAAGAAAACCCAAAACAAAATCCATGCTTATAGCATCCCATGGCCTACTTGATATTGGTAATGGATGATATAAACCTTTGTTCTTCTATTTTCCCTTTGCATACTGACAAATTATACACTTATCTAAAAAATTCCTAACATCATATATCATACTTGACCAAAAACAATAAGAACTTAACTGCACATAAGTTTTGTCCTATCCAAATTGACCAGCCAATCCTCCATTGTGCTTCTCCTTCAACAAGTTATCCCTTATTGATAATTTTGGGATGTGAAAATTATTTCCTTTGAACAAAAATCCTTCTTGAATCATTTAATCCATCCAAGGACTTCTATCTTTGATCACTGGATTCTCACATGCTTCATAATATTTCTCGAAATCTGAGTCTTCTTTGTACATTTCTTTGAGAGATTCAAATCCAAAATTAGTCACTTGAATTTCTTGCAAAAACAAACATCTTCTACCCACACTACTACATATTGAAAAATTTGCGACGACCACTTGCGACGAAAGTACTCTTTCGTCACAACATTCAAGAGAAAAAGTTCAATTATTTAATTTTTTCCTAAATCCACCCCGTATTCATCGTTATCTCGATGAATGTACTTTGTATAAATTAATATGGTCAACGTTTGTCGCAAGAGCGACGGATGACCGTTATAACTGAACGTTAAAAGTGACCGTTAAATATGACAAATAAATAGGTAAAAAAAAGAAATATTTTAGGTCACAGTCGTTGCAATTGCGATGATTGTGACCTAAAATTGAACTATAAATATTTGACAATTTAAAGATGTTGCGACAATCTTGCTATAACAATGACGGTTTCGAAAGGGTATTTTTGTGCAGAAGTTGTGCAGAAGAATGTCACAGAATATAGTTAGAGGTGGGGAAAAAAGTTAAGCAGGTGAAAAGGGTGATGGTAGATGTTATTTCCCTTGTAAAAAATGTTGCCTCATACGTCTCGTAAGAATTTTAATAGCAACAACTACAAAACATTGTAGGAAATATGGGCACATTGATGGCAGATCGAATGTATATTGTCCCATGGCAATTAGCTATATATTCATTATCTTTTTTTTCTTTTGTCAATTTTATATAAAATTATATATATATATATATATATATATATATATATATATATATATATATATATTGTTTGAATGTTTGTTATAGTATACACTAATTTTGCATGATTGTTTGTAATTATAAAGTTAGAGTTTCCCTCTAAGTTTCCGTAGAATATTGCACCAACTATTAGTAGAAATGATATAGTACAAGCTGAGGAACATCATGACCAAGAAAATGAAGATCCCATGGAAAAAGATGATGGGACAAATCAAGTTTATGATCTCATGGAAGAATATGATGGGACAAATCAAATGATCCAATATTTGTTTTCACAGCTGGATGAGGATGGGGACAATGATGGTATTTATGATGAACCTTTATTAGAAAAGGCAAATAAATGAATTTATGAAGGATCAAGAGCAAATATTCTCTCCGCTACATTGCTGCTAGTGAACTTAAAGGTTATGAATAATTTGTCGAACACTTGTATGACACAGATCCTAAGGTATGTAATATGTTTCATCTCATATTATACATAAATGTTGATTTTTTTCTATTTGTTTTTAGTGTTAATTAACGTGTAAAATAAGAATGCAATTTTTACGATTAATATTCTTACATTAACTAGTTATTTGTTATGTTGTATATTGTTAGGTGAATTTTTGTTACCGTCGTCAAATATTTTACCTCGCACATATCGAGGTTCGCATGCCATTATGAAATACATTGGAATGGATTATCAAACTATAGATGCATGTCCTAATGACCATATTATATATTATGGACAACATGCTTCGAAAAGAGAATGTCCACAATGTCTTATCAGTAGATATCGAACCAATCAAGTAACAAAAAGGGTGCCTCGAAAGGTTCTTCGCCATATTCCTATAATTCCACGTTTGCAACGATCGTTCAGGTGTGAAAGCATAGAACAATTTATGGATTAACATGCATGTAACAGAAGTGGAGATGGTGTTCTTAGAATTCCTGCCGATGGTTCTGCATTTAGGGAAATTGAGGAAAAATGGGAAGATTTCAAAGATGAACCTCGTAATGTTAGGCTTTCATTGGCAGTTGACGGTGTTAATCCATTCATAGAGCTTAGGTCTATTTACTCAGTGTGGCCTATTTTTGTTATCAACAATAACATTTCTCCTTGGATGTCAATAAAGAGGGAGCACATAATGTTGGCAATGATTGTTCCAGGTATTTGTTTACATTAATTTTTTGAATTTAACATTTTCATTTGTTTCGATTTTTTCATAATATCTTTTGTTTATTTATTTAATTATATATATTACATGATATCATTCCTATAGTAATTATGTGTAATTTCAAACAATTAGGTAAGTACCAGGTTAAAGATATGTATGTATATATCAAGCCTCTTATCAATGAGCTACTAAAGTTATGGGCTGGAATCACAATGTATGACATATGTAAACCAATCGGGGAGAACAAATTTAAATTCCGTGGAATATTTTTATGGACAATTCATGATGCCCCTGGACTAACACAGTTTTTTGGTATGTAGAATTCTAATATTTCTCTTTAATACTATATAATATTTTAATTTTATCATGGTGCATGTTTAATTTTTAAATAATCTCATTGTATAATTGACATTAATCCATTTGTTGCAGGTCTTCAAACAAAGGGTAAATTTGCATATCTAGTTTGTGGCCCTAAGATGAAGTATCATCATTCAAAAAGTTTAGGAAAGATGGTGTTTGATGAGTATAGGCACCTTCTTCCTAAGAACCATAGGTATCGTACTACTGAAAAACATATTTTCAATGGGAAAGAAGAGACTGGTTTAAAACCACAAAGAATGACACCTCACCTATGGAGGTTGGAATATAATAGAAATCCTCAAGGTACTCAATTTCATAATGTATTGTAGATCATGTAATATTTTGAATGTTTATTTTAATCATTGAATTTATTTTACCGTATTTGATAATAATTTTTGTGATTTCTTTTATGCTTCATGAAGGCTGCAATCATCACGAAGGTATTAATAATGGGCTTCCACGAGGATTGAAATTTTATCCTGCTCAATTCATGAGGTTTCCCTACTATGAAGAGATAAAAATTGCTCATTTGTTTGATACAATGCATATCAAGAAGAATGTGACAGAAACGTTATGGCAAATCATAGATGGTAGGAGGGACAAAGAAAAAATTGTCAAAATTTGTACTGACATCCAGGAAGCCAATCATGCAATGCAAAGTGTGATCCGATATTCAAATAGATCATATGGAGTACTAGACCGAAATAACCTTCCATGGTTATTAACAGAGCAACAAAACAATGATGTAAAAAAGGTCATTCAAAGAATTAAATTTCCCACGGGTTTTGCTTCAAACATAAAAAATATCTTAACGAATAAAGGTGAATTTTGAAATATCCCTGATCCAGCTGATCAAGATATTTTCTACTGTTCTACTGTTCTAGCATGCAGATCTGATACACCGGGGGTTTCTGGATGCGTTTTAGCTGGTTGAGGGAGATGTTCTTCGGTTATTGTGTTTGCATGTCAGTTATTATGGTTGCATGTAGGTTAATATAGTTGCATGTTGCATAATAAAGGTTTAACAATCATAAAATGATGCATGCAATAGCATAGAATGTCAACTGCTCAATATTATGAATAATAATAGTGCATGCATGGGAATACAAATCGCCTACTGAAATATAGAGACTAAACGTCAGTCAGATCTCATGGATCTATACTGGAATACAATCAAATAACAAAAGAAATACACGTGACCGCAAGAAGACATCAGATCTGCTGCATGCACGGATAGAAAGACCAAAATGAATGATCTTGGATGAGCACGGTGATCGCTATCAGCTGGAAAACTCGATCTCAAAACTCCACTGTCAGAATGAACCCGAAACTACTCCAATCAATGCGCCCTGGCCTCTGCACTAGAAATAATGTATGACGGAACTCCGAACAGACCTCTACGGCACTAGATCTGAACCCCTAGGGGGTTTTCACCCCTCCTTAGGCACTGAATGCGCCCCAATGGATTCCACCATTGGAATATATCGCTATGTAGCTCAAAACGATCGTCTCATCCAATAAGGAAATGGGTTGGAAGGGTTTGGATGGATCTGATAGGAAACCCCTCCATGCAAGGCCAAATGTCTGTCCGGAATCACTGCGCCCTAAACAACTGTATGGGTCTCTCTGAAAGATTCCACCGTCGGAATCTGATGGTGAATGGCTCAATGGAAGCACCCTGGCTAGATCTCTACTGGGTCGGAATGAATCTACACTCGGGACCACGGTCTACTGCAGATCTCAGAATCTCCCAAATAGCTTGCGCCCTCCTTAGCTAAGCTGCACCCTCCACACTGAATACTCCTAAAATGAACGATGAAATACCTGGATGTTATCTCCAATGGGCTAGGGTGTGTCTCTCAACACCGAAACCGATCAAGGGTGGTGGTTTCCTCCATAAATCCACAAAACAATAAGGTCGGTTCTCTTCCTCCTCTGGAAGCTCTCAACATCAAATCATAACAATGCATAACGAGGAATTAGGTCAAATTCCTCTCTTTATATCTTTCCCGACCTAATTCTTCGTTGACATCACTTAACCTAGGCACCTTTCCTCCTAAGTGAATTATTTGTCAATTAAGTCGCCCCCTCATCACCTTTTCGTTCTAATTCTCCGTTGACTTAGGCTTAAGTGACTTTTCCTAAGTATTTAGGCTTAATTTATCGTTTATCCTTAATTCCTCCTTATTTCTCCATCTGGTTCCCTGTTTGTGCCTGACTATAGTCTACGGGAACATAT
>JASDQU011177133.1:8432-21484 GCA_032191745.1 Picea mariana
TACTAGTAAACTAAATAACTAGAATTTATGAGAGTTACTCTATGGAGTGGAATGTGGATTTGATGGGTTTGAATTTTTGATGAGGGTAGGATTATTAACTATAAAAACTTGACAAAGGTTATTCTTGTCAAATCCAAATTAAGTGAGGTTCATGTCATTGTGGATTAGATATGTTAAGATGATATAAAACAAAATGTCATCTTTATTGGTATGAAATTAAGAAGTAGATCAATTACAATATCAACTAATGAAAAAATCCCTAAGTGATTAAAAGGTATTCCAAATTCAAATTCCACACCTTTTGAATGGAAGGTAGACAANATCTTCCATCTCTTTGAGCAGCTCAGGCCCAACTACTGCTCTGTCAGCTAGATTATCCCAGCTCATCGGAGTGTTGCACTTTCTTCCATAAAGTGCTTCGAATGGGCTCATCTTCAATGATGCATGATACCCATTATTGTAGGCGAATTCTACCAAATACAGGTAGTCTTCCCACCTTGATGGTTTGTCCATCACATACATTCTTAGTATGTCTTCTATTAACTTGTTCACCCTCTTTGTCTGACCATCAGACTCAGGATGATACGCTGTACTAAAGTTCAGATTCGTTCCAAATCCCTTGAATAGTTCTTTCCAGAAATTCGAGGTGAATTTCGGGTCCCTATCAGACACAATGGTCTTAGAAATTTCGTGCAAGCGTGCAACTTCTTTTAAAAAGATATCAACAACATCAGCTTCCCTATGGGTGGTTTTCAATGGAATAAAATGGGCGGCTTTAGTAAGCTTGTCCACCACCACCATGATTGAATCATGCTGCTTGTTGGTTCTAGGTAGTCCGGTGATAAAATCCATTGTTATCTTTCAAACCTCATTATAATAAACCAAATATTAAACAATATATACAACTTCTAATTCCTACTATTAAACCCACATGTTCAACCACCAATCTTTCGCATAAAACCTAACCTTTTAAATGAAATCACCCCATTTCTCTTTTATAATCTAGTGTGAGGTATTCTCACCTTTTTTTTTGGTGAGTATGCTTACTTTTGATAAAGAGGAAACTCTGTACACTGTTATTATTGCCCTGCTATGTCCATGAAATCGTTATATGTCTTTATGTTGCGTAAGTGTGCATGCCTTATTCAAGATGCGTTGCAATAAGGCGGTTATGGAGACTCACAGCGTATACCCTATTAGGTAAGAATATCACGTGCATGTGAAGTGAGATACATGTGTACTTTTAGGTGTAACGTTGAGCAGAGATATCACAATTCCATGAAACTGAAGATATAGTGGACAAAGTCTCATCCAAATTTAATTACCAAATACTTAATCATTTTGGAATTACCTCCATATAAGATAAGTATTTTTAAAGTACTAACACGTTGTTAAAATAGTAAGGTTTAGTGCATTGGACATATAAAAGTATTGTAAGATAAGTTTTTTTTAAATTATTAACACATTGTTAAATTAGTAAGGTTTAGTGCATTGGATATATAAAAATATTGTGAGATTTAAAGGAAGATGTAATATGGTGTTATAGTATGAAATGGTAGTGAAAATTTTATGATGGTTTTTATTTTTTATATCGGTCATTTCAAGTTTTAAGCATATTCACAAGTGTATAGTTTTAAAATGGAGGAAGAGAAGTTTTTCTTTTACTGTTATATTTACTCCTCCAACAAACCCCTATCCACTCTAGATAGGTTACACTATAATCATAGTAAACTAAATAACTAGAATTTATGAGAGTTACTCTATGGAGTGGAATGTGGATTTGATGGGTTTGAATTTTTGATGAGGGTAGGATTTTTAACTATAAAAACTTGACAAAGGTTATTCTTGTCAAATCCAAATTAAGTGGGGTTCATGTCATTGTGGATTAGATATGTTAAGATGATATAAAACAAAATGTCATCTTTATTGGTATGAAATTAAGAAGTACATCAATTACAATATCAACTATTGAAATTCCACACCTTGAAATTCCACAACTATTGAAGTGATTAAAAGGTATTCCAAATTGAAATTCCACACCTTTTGAATGGAAGGTAGACAATCTAAAAGTTGTTGGAAAAATGAAAGAAATAAAAATATATTAATAATAGGTTTGGTCAAATTTGAGGATGAATATTTATGAATTATTATTAAGAATGATCCAGGTGGATATCGGTGGACACCCACCTATTCCACTAGCTAAAAGAACAATTTTCCATTTTGGCAGTTTTTTACAGTTTTTTGAGTCCGAAACTTCCCGGGCCGTTTTGAGGCCCTAAACGTTGTTTTTTTTTACTTTTGGGGGTCACAGGTTGATAACAACAAGCCCTGACCCTCAATAGAAGTTGTACTTCTCGGATAGGCATTTTCGACGAGGTATCGAACACCCCAAATAAAAATTGTATGGAAAAGTTATGACCCCGGGAAGTTGATGTATCAACTACCTCCATCGATGCTCTCAAACCTTTTGGCATTTCATCTTCCAGGGTTAGGGTTTTGGATTTTATTTTATGTTAAAAAATCCTTTGGAGTATGATTGAAAACATCATCATCTTCTTGCAAATGGGTGTAGCCACCACATCTCTTCTCAAAGATAAGTTGCCACCATTCTAGCGAGTCATTCACTCTATAATTTTACAGTTTTTGTACATTCTCTCATTAATAAAAATTGTGCATTACTGTATCTTTGTGTTTATTGCAATATTTCTATGTATCTCACAATATATATGTATATTTCATTGTTATATATCTACCTTCATTTCATTCTCAAAATAATCTGGATCAGTGGTATTAGAGCATGCTACTCCGTTTCATTTCTTAGTGCATGTCCCTGACGAGGTCAAGGTATAAATAGTTGGGTCTTGAACTAGTTTCTATTAAGGACAGCTGTTCTTGCCAGCCCAAGCGACCTCCCATGGCAGAAGAGAAGAAGAATGAGGGAGCAGAAGATCCCATCAAGTTGTTTCTCGCAGAAGCCCTCGCGTAACAGAGGAATGAGATGTTGGAGATTTTTTCCCAAATCCTTCAACGATTGCCGACAATAACGGGCGCGTCTTCGTCAAGAAATCGCTTTGGAGACACTACTCCATTCAAGGTACAAGTTAATTTTGATATTCCCATATTTGAAGGTCAGATCGATGCAGATGCTTTGGAAAAATGGTTAAATTTGCTAGAAGGTTATTTATCTGTTCACAATTTTTTCGACAGAGAAAAGATCACCTTCGCACTCCTTAAGGCTCTGCCCCATGTCAAATATTGGTGGGAAAATTACTGGGAGAAAAATTCCACATAGGAATATGGAATATTTGGGGCCAATCCCACTTGGGATTTTTTAATGGATGCGGTCAAGGAGCAATATTACCCTGTGGGAAACTATGATGACCAATACATGAGATGGGCCACACTGCATCAAGAGAGGGGCCAAACAGTGTCGAAGTTCACAAATACCTTTCATAACTTACGCACCTAGATGGGTATCAAAGACTCTGAGTGACATCTAGTTCTAAAATATTGCTGGGCTCTATACAAGTACATCCAAATTGAAATGGAGTTTCTGGACATATCATCACTGGGAGCCTCTTATTGATATGCTTCTTGATGATAAAAATCGCAACGAGGAATTTCACCTGCAAAGTATTGCTAAAGCCTATTATTTAAACTATGCTAATGATATATAATACTAGTAGGTGGGACCCCCTTGTAGATTGGAGGCTCGGAGATATTCATATCACACATTTTATGTTTTTTTGTTGCTTAAAGGGTCTTATATGGTTGATTATCTAGTCTTGGTTTTGTTTTTTGACATAATGGAAGGTGGATAATGCATTTTATGTGATGATTCTGTTATTCTAAGCTCTAATTCTATGTTATGAGTGGCATATACTACAATTGTTACATTGATTATATCACCATGATTATTATCTGGCTACACCTACACAAGACATATGTTAGCAACAACATAAAACAAAAGAAATGGAAAGAGACTTTAACAAAAAAATCCAAAAGAAAGGGACTATACTATGCAATGTTAAGAGGTTATGTGCAAATGAAATGAAAAAAAGTTAGTGTTAATCCTAACTAGCAATGGTTAGTGGCTATACAAATTATATTGAGTTATATAGGGCGCGTTTGATATATGGTATGGTATGTTTTGGCAATGGTTAATGCATATTTTGGGTGGCGCATTTGGCAAGCAATATGTTGCAAGTTTCAATGGTTGGAATTAATGGTATGGTTAATGGTATTGGTGATCGCTGGCTGTCGTGTACTTTGAAATTGAATGTGGAGGAAGATGGAAGCGATGTGCAGTAAATGCACGTCACTCCATACTTCTCCCATCAGGCCGTCACCCTAGCATGGTTATTGTTCATTTGGTTTTGGCTGGTGGTTAAGCTATGAGATTCAATCCTAGAAGGAATTGCTTGACTAGCTCGCCCTTTTTAAAGCTATTGGTTACAGGGATGGTTCTTTTCGCCCATCCATGAATTTCTCTTTGTGTATGAAACAAATGATGGCTCAATAATGTATTGGTTTATGTTTTCCTAAGATTGGCAACTGTGTAAATGTGTGGGTCTTCTCTCTGGAACGATTGTGTGGTTATTCATTTTGCAAATGAAAGAATTGATTTGTTGAAGTTATGATTTCGTTGGCTGTTCTGTGTGGTGAAAATTGTAATATCCCCAGGCAGATCCACAATTGTAATTATGAATTGTAAACGTATTGGATAGGCTAGTGAGTTGAGTTATAATAAGCTAGGAGGCTTATGTGGTGATTAGGCCAGAGAGCCTAGATGCAAAGGCTAGTGAGCCTACTATTGTATATGTGTAAATGATCATATATTTAATATAATTACATCACTACGTGTAGACCGACCATGAAGAAAGAGTGATGGTGGAATAAGCTTCCATAAGGCTGGGTAAGGGAGAAGGGGCTGAAAGGTTGGAAAGAAGGGATAAGCTTAGGGTCTTAAGTCCTTGAGAATAATAATTTATTATTATTCCAAAAGCTATGTGAAAGACATGTTTTTATCCTAAGTTCCTGGGAAAGGGAATGGGTGCGAAGTGGAACACATGCGGTTGCAGGAAGACATGTGTCGACTTGGGTGCATGCAGTTATAACTGGGAAATATAGTATTGTTGGGGGGGTCCTGTGCATTCTTCCATCCACAGTCTGAACCCGAGACCTCCATCATTGACCTCTGTGTTTTGTTCTCTAGTCACGCACCCTGAAAAAACCCATGGGGAGAAGTTTGAGTTATCTCGTGTGTATCCTCTATGAATTCCATTTAGCTCTAGATCGACCTATGCATACCCTCATGCATCTTTGAAAATAGAAACCGTGAAGTCGTCCTGTGTTGCCTTCCTGAGAAACTTGAGCACCCCGTATTTGTTTCTGTCGTGTGTGTCATAAGTGTTTGTTGTTGTGGCCATGCAGTTCCTTGGATGATTGTGGTTTATTGTCATCATATGTTCCTTGCTGACCCTTGTGGTTGTCCTCCTTATGATGGAGCTGAGTTGAAGAGGTAGGTTGTCAGGCCTATGAGCATCTCTCTCCAGGTGAGAGAGTTCGTTGGGAAGTGGTTTTCTCCTAGAGAGACTCCAGCACCAGCTACAGAGCTCTGAGAATTCTTGATCTGTCATGTTGTCGAGACCTTGATAGGGAAGTGGGGCAGCCGATGGACTATGGAACAATGAAGGTGCATATTCTCGGGGTGGAACAGGCATGTGGGGAATGAGAGTCCGTGAGTAGTGGGCATAAGAAGGATCTTGGAGATAATCCTTCTAGTTGCACTATGCAGTTTCCTGTAACCTCAACCTAGTCTAGGATTTCCTTGCCCTGGGTGGAGCTTAGTCCCAACTCGGGGGTGACCCACTGCTGAGCGTGATGAGAAACGTGGTCTATGGCTGAGAGGTTCGTGGAAGGTCTGCATGTAGTTGGTGGTGTTACTTCAGTTGAAAAGCTAAGTATCATTACTGTGCTTAATTTATATGCTATGCATGTTTGTGATGCTTGAATGTTATCATGTATTCTATTGCGTATATGAATTACTGTTAGTTCCATTGATTTTGTAAGGTAGAAGTAATTCTCTGTTTATTGTGATTAAGTGTTTTAAATTCATTAAAATGCATGTCATATATATGTGAATGTTCCACGTAGCAGTGTTAACTGACTAGTGGATGGTCGGGGATGTTACAAAATGGTATCAGAGCATGGTTTCAACACTGAGCCTGGATGGGCTATGTTAGTGGTAGTTGAAGCAAAAGTTTCAGAAAATAATTGTTGTCGGAATGGACAAAATTCAAGTTCAGAGCCAGGGTTTCAAACATTGATCCTGAATGGGCTGGATAAGTGGTTATTGGACCCATGGTTTAAAGAGGAAATTGTGTCTCGAGGACCAATTTTGAACCTCAAAACCTTCCTGAGTGCCAAGAAGTTACCTTGTTCATGTTACGAAGATCAGGAGGAGTAGCGGTGTCGTAAAACCATGACAGAAGTGGTATTTGGCCACAAAGTAATGTGGACCTTAAGATCTGTTCAGGAGAAGGAGAATCCTTCACGAGCGTCAGATCTGGTAATGTTGCAAGGCAGTTAGCCGTGAATTCGTTTGGAAATACGTAGAGTAACATAGTCTGTTCTGCACTGTAGGATCTTTTTGGAAGGAAGGGAAATCCCTTACGACCATCAGATCTAGGGAAGGTGCAGAAGAATTAACCCGAAATCCCTTCGGACTTCGTAACTTCAGTGAAGTCTGATGCACAAACTTTTGAAGCTCGAAGCTCCGAAGTCCTAGAGGAAATATACACCGTAGATCTAGGAAAAAGTTTACTGTTAGATCAAACCAAGAGTGGAAGGTAAAGTGCATGGTGAAGTGTGGATAGGAACCGTCGGGTCTATGAGCGAGTGGTTGTGAGCCATTAGATCTCATGATAGATCATAACTTTGGAGTTCGAAAATCGAGAGAAGTGGGATGTGCTGATGAAAAAACTTCAGAAACCTGAAGTTCCGAAGGAAAAAGGAGAAATGTGGTAGGGCAGGATGATGTCGTCAGGGGTTACGTGGACCTTCCTAGACATTCCACGTGCCGCCGCTTGAGATGGTGACATCTGTACTATGTGGACCCAAAGGGTAAAGAAGTCCGAAAATTCAGAATTCAGGAGTTTGGAAGGAAGCAAGCACGAAAATCCGAATTTATGAAGATCCGAGGTCCGAAGTCCTGAAGCTCTAAAGTTCTGAAATCTCAGAGCTCCGATGCCTGAAGTTACACAATGGGTATCAACTGTTGGATGTTGGGTAGTCATGGGTCGTCAATCTACCTTACTTCATGAGTTCGTTAATTCATAACTCTAAGAGACTGTTGAGATGTACTTCGAAGACTTATGAAACCCGAAGTTTCAAGTAAGCACCCAGCTATTATCACTTGGTCATAGCCGTGGTCCCATGCAAGTTAAGGAATCAAGGAAAACAGGGGCTACTGCCCGAAAACTGTGTTAAAGAAGGGAAAATGGGTTAGGAAGGAAGCCCGTGGGTTTCGACTGGTTCGAACCCGCATCAAAAGAATATTGAAGACCTGGGAAATTTATGATAGGGTATAGCAAATATCTAAGAGCCATTAGCTTAGAGAGAAGAGATCATTACACAAGAATTGCATCGTAGAAGAAGCACAAGTTTTAAAGGATCATATCTTTCTTCTCAAGGCTCAAAATTGAGCAAGGAAGCTGTGATTGGGAAGGTCTTGGAAAGAGGATTCCAGATGTAATGGTTACATTAAAACATAAGAAGTGCTAGAGATGTCTTCAGATAGAAGAAAGAAGGAAGAAGGAGAGGGAAAATTATTTATTCTACATCTGAGATTTTTCAGAAGTCATTGGATCAGATGTTGGGTTTGATAAGCAACATGGAAACCCCAAATGGGATTCTTTTTTGGGGAAGATAGTCTAGGTGAAAATCCTTGCACATCAAATGTGAATACTAGGTAGGGAAATCCATTTGCAATGCATTATAATACATGAACCATAAGTTCGTATGGAGACGCAAAGAATGGGAACAAGGAAGGAAGGTTTTATGGAATTATGATTCGTTCATGCAGTAGATGAATCAGAGAAATCCAAATAATAATGGAATGCTGAAAATTAATATCAGCATAATATGTGATGGCAAGTATGCAAAGTAGACAAGAAAAAACTCTTGTATGGAGTCAAGTCCATGAACATCCTAAGACAATGGAAGAAGAAATCATGAGATAGATATCTAGCTAATAGGAATGTGTGTCAACACTCCAGGGAGGAAAGCTAGAATAGTAGAGGATTGTGGATGCACTCCAAGGGTCTGAAGGTATTTCCACAAGAGTATGGAGATATCAAGTCAAATAATTTAAAAATGGAATGAATTCTAAAGATAAATCAATATAAGAATGCTTTGATCCAATTTTATGGTGTATTATGGTTGTTGTATGTATCAATTGAATGAATTCCTGCAAGGAGTGCGTCGAGAGATTCTGGGTTTACCTCAGAAAGATTAGAAGAGATACTGTGAAACTTATACCAACATAAGTGCAAGGGTATCACAGAGCCGTGCAAGGTGTGCACAGGCCAAGTTAAGTCTTAGACTTATCCAACCCAAGGGAAGGAGTTGAAGAACTTCTGTTGCGAGGAGTGCACAGAGTTGGAGTTCCATATAGCCAGGGGTTATCGTGAAGGCCACAAGGAGTGCAAGAAAGATTATTGAGAATCCTTGAGTTGCAGTGAGAATCAAGCTCAGGAAGGATAGAGTTTTCAAGTGTTTAGAGGAAAGACGAGGGTCGAAGTCACTTCATGGAAAACAAGTTCAGAAGGGTTGACATAGAGTTGGACAGAAGAAACCTGTCAAGAATCTCAACGAACGGTAGAGATCCCTGGAGGAGAGAGGTGCTGACAATTGTGCGCCGTTAGATCCAGTGGAGTCACGAGGAAGATAAGAGTCACGAGTCATTTAACACTTTGAAGCTCGGGAGGAGTAGTTTGGGTCGTCGGTCTGAAAGCAGATCTGACCGTCGATCTCCTTCGTTGGGGAGAAGGTTTCGGGTATCAGAAGGAGGGATGTGAGTAGTCTTATGACATCGCAAAGTGTGAATTATTAAAGTGCATGGGATTTGGACCCTAGGTCATAGATGGAGGTCACCTCGTCAAAGGTCAAAGAATGAAGCTAGCACTCGCTAGGCTCTTCATTCGAAGTTTGGGGATCGGGAGAGTCGGGGTTGAATCGCAACAAAACACCCGAAGTCCGAGATCGCGAAGCGCCTTTTGGATAGGCATGTGGTCATAGCTGGTGGTCACGTAGAGGAAGCTTGTGCTCACCGCTAGTTCATGCAAGGACTTGTGGATTTGTTTCATGGAGGTTCTAGTAGGGACCCGAAGAGATGCTCCAGCTTTGAGAGTTTGAAGATCCATTGACCGAGAGGTCAGGAGACCCCGCTGAGGTGGGGGCACTGCGTCAAAAGTGCTCAAGACAAAAATAGGCATGTATAGTGACTACAATGAGAGCACAAGAAGATTCAAGAATCCAGGAAGAATTGTAGACTTCTGGGATCAACAAGGAAATTTTTTTAGGGAGAAAGAAGTTGCTGCAATTTCTATGGCAACAAGTATGTTATGGCTTGTTGGGTCAGCCAGAGAAAAGAATGCTTGCATGTTTGCAAGTGTTGTTGGTGATGTTGTTGCATAAGGAGGAAAGCAACAAAGAGATGAAGTGTTGGTTATAAGTTTGATAAAAGAAGCATGAAATCTTCTACTACCATAAGACATTTAGGTAGTATAAAATTTATTAATGGCAGTCATGCAGGTATGAGTTTTTTATTACACTTTTTGCATAATTGCTGAAAGGAAATTTAGATAAGAACTTCCTCAACCAGAGTTATTTTATAAAATCACATGATTATATTATTGAATGCATACCATTGGATGTGGTAAAGGCTGGAGGCCTATATTAATTCAAATCTTTTTAGCTTCTGAATGCACACACTGACATAGTAGAATGTCATGTTAGTTTCGTTATGGGTTAATAACCAAAGAATTAAAAGATGAGAACTTGTTATAGGAATGAATGCCAGTAAGCTAGTCATGTATGAGACTAGGACATGGTTGGATATGGCAAGGTGTGGATATGGAAAGGTTATGAGCCACACAGGTACTAAAAGCTTCCTACCTTTAAATAAAACTTGGACTACAACCCTTTTGATAACACTAATGAACATCGCATAATTATATTCTTGGTGTAGTGTTCGGGTCGAAAAGGAATGCATCCAATTAATTGGGAAGACAATAGGAAGTGTGTGGAGAATGTGTCAACACATTGGTAACAATTCCAACTTATGGATGGTAAGATACATGACTGAGATAAAGAGCATTATGTAATTCAATGCAAGGTGCACTGAATAAGTATGCATTGAGAATTGCACTCATGCATAGCAAGTGATAGAATTGTATACTAAATGCAATGGTTGAATATGTTTTGTAAGTACACACACATATATATATATTATTGCATGTAAATAATTGTTACTAGTAGCTGAAATGTTGTTAACTCATGAAGTTGAGGACATTTTAGGGAGGTGTTAGACATTGCAACAGGAAAGTTGCAAGTCAAGTAGTCACATGACCATTGACTACAGGAAATTTTCTTATTCAGAAAAAGAAGTAATGAACTTACACATATTACTGTAAACATGCATATGCATATAATGACGAGTCATTCTATTTTATTAAATTATTTGGTAATTATGATTGAATTGCTAGATGCAGACAATTCTACTGTACATATTACAATTGAATTATGATGTACATGAAATACTGACAATTGTTGGTAGTATGAAAGATGAAGCCTTGCAGGAAAATGGTATGAAGTTTGGTGCTTGTGGAAACCACAAGGAAGGTTGCAATCCTAATATGGCACAACCAAGAAGAATTATGAAATTGAATTTCATGTTTTGGGGAAAAAGTTGAATTCCTTTTTGAACTAAGTTGGAGTTCCTAAATGAATTCTCTTATATTCTCTCATGATAATTGCATGCGGGCAATGCAGATGAGATGATCTTGATTAAAGTGGAATGTTGACTACAAAGAGTAGCTTGGGGAAGATGCCGATTGGAGACCTCTAAGGGAAGTTGGAACTCCTCAAGCCATGATGCTCTAAGACTTTCGGTCTGACCTGTTGCTGAATCCCAAGGAAAGGGAGGTGTAACAACCAATGAACTATGTGACGGTTAAGGTGCACACTCCTAGGGTGGGACATGCATGTGGGGAAGAGAGACCATTGGTTGGAGTGTTGCTGGGGTTTGGTACCTTGGCCTAGACCATGTTGATATGGAAGTCTTCTCAATCAAAAGATAAGTATCAATTCTCTATTCAATGTATGCTATGTATCTTGTAATTTGTATACAGGTTATAATGCTATTAGAATTGCTTGTATATATATTGCATGTATGTTCTAATGTTGCTTTCGAATGAATAGGTGTACGAGCAGAGTGTTTACATCTGTGGAGTCATAGCACTGCTGAGAGTTTATCAGTGGATGGAACATCATAGATCTACAACCATTTGGTGCTTTCAATTAGGTTTAATTGAAGCAAGTAACAAGGAACAATAAGTTGAATGCTTCCTAAAGCAACTCCATGGGATAGAGAAATTGAGTTTCAGCTGCGATATGGACACCGGAATTGGTGCTTGAAAGTAGAGCACCAGGTGGATAATGGACTTCCTATATCTAAATCTTGGAGCTTTTTGAAGAATTTTTTAATTATATATGTATAAACAAGTTGCACTGAGGACAGTGCAAAAATAAGGGGAGGGGATTGTAATATCCCCAGGTAGAGCCCCAGTTGTAATTATGAATTGTAAACATATTGGATAGGCTAGTGAGCCGAATTACAATAAGCTAGGAGGCTTATGTGGTGATTAGGCCAGATATCCTAGATGCAAAGGCCGGTGAGCCTACTATTGTATATGTGTAAATGCTCATATATTTAATATAATTGCATCGTTGCGTGTAAACCGACCATGAAGAAAGAGTGATGGGGGACTAATCTTCCACAAGGATGGGTAAGGGAGAAGGGGATGAAAGGTTGGAAAGAGGGGCTAAGCTTAGGGGCTTAAGTCATTGAGAATAATAATTTATTATTATTCCAAAAGCTGTGTGAAAGCCACGTTTTTATCCTAAGTTCATGGGAAAGGGAACGGGTGCGAAGTGGAATGCATGCGGCTGTAGGAAGACAGGTGTCGACCCGGGCACATGTAGTTATAGTTGGGAAAACCAATACTATTGGGGGGGTACTGTCAATTCTTCCATCCACAGTCTAAAACCGAGACCTCCATCATCGACCTTTGTGTTTTTTTTTTCTGGTCACGAACCTTGAAAACCCATGGGGAAAACCGACAGACTGAGCCGTGTATTCGGGAAAAGTTCGAGTTATCCCATGTGTATCCTCTGTGAATTCCGTTTAGCTTTGGATCGACCTATGCATACCCTCACATCTTTGAAAACAGAAATTGTGAAGTCGTCATGTGTTTCCTTCCTGAGAAACCCGAGCACCCCGTATTTGTTTGTAATGTGTGTGTCATAACTGTTGGTTGTTGTGGCCATGCAGTTCCTCGGCTGAGTGTGGCTTGCTGCCATCATTTGTTCCTTGCTGGCCCTTGTGGTTGTCCTCCTTGTGCTGGAGCTGAGTTGAAGAGGCAGGTTGTCAGGCCTATGAGCAACTCTCTCCAAGTGAGAGAGTTCGCTGGGAAGTGGTTTTCTCCTAGAGAGATTCCAACACCAGCTACATATTTTTGAGAATTCTTGATCCGACCTGTTGTCGAGACCCTGAGAGGGAAGTGGAGAATCCAATGGACTGCGGAACAATGAAGGTGCATATTCCCAGGGTGGAACAGGCATGCAAGGAATGAGAGTTTGTGAGTAGTGGGCGTAATTCCGTTGCGTATATGAATTACTATTAGTTCCATTGATTCTGTATGGTAGCAGTAATTCTGTTTTTATTTTGATTAAGTGTTTTAAATTCATTAAAATGCATGTCATATATA
>JASDQU011177134.1:22623-41610 GCA_032191745.1 Picea mariana
TGCGAGAGTGATTGTCCTCAAGAGATACAAACTCGAGACCCAACTTGCTATACTCGGACCTTGTCGGGGACATGCACTGAAAAACGATCAAGAGCAGCCTGCTCTGATACCACTGATCTGGATTATTTTTAGAACAAAATGAAAGAAGAGATATAACAATGAAATACACATAAAAATTGCTATAAACAGATAAATACAACAATACATGATTTCTATTAATGAAAGAAATGTACAGAGACTGTAAAAATACAGAGTGCAAGACTCGCTAGAATGGTGACATCTTTATCTCTGAGAAGAGATGTGATGGCTATGCTCATTCACCAGAATATGATTACAATGAGTCTCTGAAATCATTTTTATGATAAACATGCATGCCAAAACCCTAGACATCCAAAAACCTAACCATAGGAGATGAAGTGCCAAAATTCATATGGGCCCCATTGGGGTAAGTTAGTACATTGACTTCCTGGGGTCGTAAATTTTGCATATGATCTCTGTTTTAGGCATGTGATAGCCCGTTGGAAAGGTATTTTCAAGAAATACACATTTTGTTGTCAAAATATAATTCCATCTACATTTTGATGGTGGAAAGCCAAGAAAACATTGTTTAGAGCCCCAAAATGGCCCTGGAAGTACAAAAAAATGTACTGACATGAAAACTTCCAAAATAATCCAGTTGGAATAGGTGGGTGGCCACCAATATCCATCTAGATGGTGTGTAGGGATTTAGGAAAGCCTCGTAAGTGAATAACTCATAATTACAAAGAAATTTCCCCATTACAGAGAAACGTGTTGAACTGAAAACTATCCAGATGAGCCAGTTGGAATTTGGAATAGGTGGGTGGCCATCAATATCCACCTAGATCACTAGGGTTTTTCACATCCTAGAGTTGGATAGAAACTTGATATCCATAAGTAATATGAGTGATACAAGTGTCCATATTTTTTTTAAAAGGGAAGCCTGCAAAGTGATTCAAGGAGCAATGGTGTTGATGAGGGGAACTCGAAATGGAGCTTTGTAAAAATTGTTAGAAAGAACTATCATTGATGGGTGTAATAGTTATGTTGTTCTTGGGGGTGGAAACAAAGAATATAGAATCCCTAATATCTCTAGAGGAAATATTATGCTATGGCATCAAGACTAGGACATATTGTAGAGAAGGGCCTCCAAGAATTATATGGTTAAGGTATGGTTGGAGGTATGTCTGATTGCATACTAGATTTCGATTGTTGTGAACATTGCATATATGGTAAACAAAATTAGGTAATATTCTCATTTGTTGTTACAAGAGAAAAGGGAATATTAGAGTTGATACATAGTGATGTGTTTGGACCTATGAATGTTCCATCATTAGGTAAATACTTGTATTATGTTTCATTCATCGATGTTTTCTTAAGGAACGCATGGATTTATTTCCTTTGAAAGAAATCTGAAGTCTTTGATAAATTTAAAGAGTTTAAGTCTCTTGTAGAGAATCAAATAGAGAAGAAAATAAAGGTGTTGAGCATAGATAATGGTGGAGATTTATATGGAAATGAATTCAGGGAATTCTGTAAATGAATTCAGGGAATTCTGTAAGAAGTGTGAAATAGAAAGGCAAAATAATCGGTATGTTATTTTCAGAGAGGTTAAAGATGTTCTCAAACAGGAATCCCTACAAAGGGAAAATGAACCAAATATAATAGAGTTTGAGTTGGAGGATGAAGAATATAACTCAATAGAAGAAGATGAATATGAAGAAGAAGAACTTCATTCTCCAATCTTGAGGAGATTGTTTCGGGAAAGAAGGCAACCAACAAGGTGTATTGCACCTAATTTTCGCTCTAGTTTTTCTTTGTCTATTACTCATGATGATCTGAGAACTGTTAGGGAGGTAGTAGATTCATATGATAGTGAATTATAGAAGAAGTCCATGGTTGAAGAAATGGTTGCCTTGGATAAGAATGAGGGTTGGGTTCTAGTTGAGTATCCAACTTGAAGAAAAATAGTTGGTATGAAATGGGTGTTTAAGGAGAATTTAAATGCATAAGGTAAAGTGGAGAAGTACAAATCTCGCTTAGTAGAAAAGGGATATTCCCAGGTGGAGGGAATTAATTTTGGTGAAATTTTTTCTCTTGTTACTAAATTTAATTCCATTATATTTATTTTGTCTATTGTTGTTGCTTTTGATATTGAAGTAGAAAATATGGATTTGAAGACATCATTCCTACATGGGGATCTTGAAGAATAGATCTACATGAAACAACCATAAGGTTTTGCAGTGAAGGGAAAGAAAGATCTAGTCTACAAGCTGAAAAAGTCCATATCTGGATTAAAACAATCTCCAAGAATGTGGTATCATAACTTTGATACTTATATATTGGGACTTGGTTTCTCAAGAAGAAAAGTTGATCATTGTGTGTATTCCAAGATACTTGGTGAACATTTTATTTATGTGGTCTTGTATGTTGATGATACATTGTTGATTGTAAACAACAAGGAAATCATCAAGGATGTCAAAACTCAATTGTCTTTTGAATTTATATGAAAGATATTGATACTACAAATTTTATGTTGGGCATGGAAATTAAAAGAGACTGGGAAAATAGAAAACTCTAGTTGAATCAGAGGAAATATGTTGAAACGATATTTCATAGGTTTAATATGCATGAATGTAAATTGGCCAAGGTTCCTATTCCTATAGGTGTAAAGTTATCTGCAAATTAGTGTCCCAAGAAATAGGAAGAGGAAGAGGATGTCTCGTGTTCCCTATGCTGGTGGTTGGAAGTTTATTGTACGCAATGGTTTGTACTAGATTGTACATTTCCCATGCAATGGAAGTTTTGATCARGTATATGTCAAAACCAGGGAAGGAGCATTGGACAGTTGTAAAAAGGGTTTTTAGGTGTTTGCATGACACTACATATTATGAAATTTGCTATCAAGGAAGATCTAGACCAGAAAAAATGTTATATGTACATGGCTTTGTTGACCTACAAGTGGTTATGTGTTTAACCTATTTGGAGGATCAATTAGTTGGATGAGCAAGAGATAGGTTGTAGTGGTGCTCTCAACTACAAAATATGAATACATGGAAGCCACCCATGCAAGTAAGGAAGTTGTATGGTTACAAAGATTGTGTTCAAGAATTGGGCTTGTATAGAAAGTTGTAAGGTTATATTATGATAGTCAGAGTACAATATTTTTGGCAAAGAACCCTTGTTATTATTGTAAAACAAAGTATATTCATGTTCAGTACCACTTTGTGAGAGACATGGTCTAACAAGAAGGTGTTGTTGGTGAGGTTGACACTTTGAAGAATTTTGTAGAATCAATGATGAAGTATGTTAGTATTGAGAATTTCTCTTGGTGTAGATAAGCAATGGGAATTACTACCCGAAATTGTTGATCTTATAAATCATGTGCCTATTATTTGCAAAGAAAACAACAAGTGGGAGGATGTTGGGAATGTGTTATATTCTTTTCTTGGTTATCTACACACACTCTTAGTATGTGTTGGGGGGGTCGTCGAGGGGGGATATCTCCCCCCCCCCCTTATTTGGGGTTCTACAGTGGAGCCCTCAACTAATTTTTTTTGGTTGATTTTGGTTCACTTTTTGGCTTGTTTTGTGTTTTTTGGCCAATATTTTTTCGACCCACTGTAATCTAATTCCAATTAAAGAATTAGGGTTGTAATCTAATTTGGGTTAACATATTAGGGCTTTGGATGTCGTGGAATGCCTATATATTATATTTTGAATGATGAATTTAATATAACGAAGAAGAGAGAGGTGTGGCTCTAACGTTTGCTAGTTTTTTTTATGAAGGGTTTCCAACGTAAATCTTTATGTATTGTCTATGTCATTGTTGTTATTTCTATTTTGCTTAATAATCTGTATGCATTATTTCAGTTCAAATGTTTAAAAATTACAAATGGGTTTAAAGAAATGTGTAAAGGAGATAGATCAAAAGTTTATGGAAGTTTCCATAAGCAATATTGTATGGAAATAGGCTTCCCAATTGATGAGGAAAGTGTGAAACAAAAAAAAAATGTGAAGGAAATGATATGTTAAGAGTCATGATTCTTGTTTTCAATTGGCATTTAAAACTAGATAAACATGGGAATTGATTGACGGGATCTTTAACTTGTCAAAGAATATCACTATAAAAAATCAAAAGGTTAAAAGGTGTAAGACCCTTGTAGTAAGCAATGGTAAGACAAGTCTTGAATTCAAGGATCTGTCTAAAAACATGGGTATAACAACTTGGAGATCAATGCAAGGAGTGAATGATGATCACAACCACATTATCACATGTAAGGTCGGGGAAATTATCATTGGAAGACATGGATAATGAGTTGGAGAAGTAAGTTTGTTGTTTTATTTTGGATGGATGTTAAGTTTAAAATATTCATCTTTTCAATTTAGTTTATTAATTATTTTGTTATAAATATCATTTTAAGGTCATTTTTTTAGTTTTTTGGTCACAAGGTTTACATTAAAATAAAAGAAAAAATTGTTAAATTGTTTATTGAAGAGAGTTGGGATGATGTTAGACGCCACTATATAGACTCAAGCTCTATAGTATCCCCAAGGCAATTTTTGTTACATTCCAAATTTAGGGATGTTGATATCTTTGATTTATGTATTCATTTGTAGGTTAATTTATTTATATTTTAGTACTTGTGTGTGAGTGTGTCTTTTCATAAAAGATACTAAAGAGGGAAGCAGATGCAATACCAGAGACTTTTAACAGTCATATACTAAAAGCCAAGTTGGAAAGACAATGAAGGCAACATCTTGAAAATAGTCAACTCGATGACATCTTAGGTCACTACATTTGAAATGGGCTTTGCATTGTGCAATATCAAGTAATATTAGGTGATAGTGAAAACATTTCAAATCTTATAGAGTGCTCCCTGTTACTGTCGGTATCCCTGATGGTTACAAGATCCAAAATATTGGCTATGATTACGAGTCTCAATATTTACCAAGCATTCAATAAAGAGATTATAGGATCCTAAATGTCACATTGTTGCCACTTTGGGTTTGTGGTTTTTCATGCAAAACCACAAGCACACTTAGTGTTAAGAAGCTTCAACGGTAAAGCAAATTTGTGGAAGCAACTTTATTGGTCAGAGATATAAATTGTATTATTTTAGTGTTTAAAGCTAGAAATCAATTTTAGTTATATACATGTTAAGATGAATTTGTATTTATGTATGTTGTAGATACAAACCTAATATTCATAGCTCCAATAGTGACCAATTATGAGTGATATTAAAAGCACACATTTTGCATGTTGGACACAAGAAGATTATTATGATCATATTCTTATCAATGAAAAAGATGGAACTAAACATAGTCAATTATTGACTTATAATGTTGTGATTAAAATGTTGGTATACCAAGAAAATGATTAGAATGCAAAGATTGTAAACATTTATCAAAATCCACAAGCACTAATTAATTATTTTAAAGATACATTTTCAATTGAAGGAGATTGGGTTTGGATTTGTTCTCAAGTTTAGGTGATATTTATGATGTAATAAATATGAAAATTTACTTCAATTTTTTATCATTATTAATGTATGTTTACTTATGTTCTTTTACTTATTATTCTTCTATATTTAGTTATTATGTACAACGTTAACACACTCTTTGCAAAAAGGAAGAAATTGTATATCCATTGAAAATGATGCACTACAATGCAATTTTATTAAATAGAGAATTAGTGCTATTAGATATGTTCCAAATGAAATCCAAGTGGGTTTGAATCCACATGAGATTTGAGTACAACATATGTTGTGAAAATGTCAAAGGGGCCTCAACCACCATTGAAAGGGTTGTTGGAAATGATCACTTTAGACAACTTGCAAACATAGAGAATCCAATGGAAGTACGAAATGATGTCCAAGAACAAAGTCAAGCTCATGAAATTGAATATGTACTTTTTTAAAAAGATGAAGTTGACATATTATATATTATTGATTAATTTTAAGATGTCATTGAAGAAAATGTTCAATTTAACATACTATCAATGAGTTATATTTATAATGTTTTGGATGTTGAAATTTATATATTACTGTTTCACAATCAATGTTTCTAAGTGTTCTTTACCATATTATTTGGTTTATTTTTTGGCTTCGATTTTCATGTGAACAGTTACTTCAAAGGAAATAATATTAAATATTGTCATTTTATAGATGAAATCTATAAAAATATGATTATTTTTTCTTATTCTTTCCAATTTTGAACATAAAAATGTTTTATTAAACATAGTATTATAAACAATAAATTCTAAAATGTATATGTTTTTCATTATATAGACTTAAATGTATATTTTTTGTTATTTTAAAAATTAATATTATTTAGCTATATCTATGAGATATGCATTGAAGTAAAGCGAAAAAGAGTTGAAAATCATTTTTTTTGTTTTTATTTAAAATGTATGGCATTATAAATGAATTAAAAATGTCAATAGGGTCTAGGCTAGGTAGTTGAGAGTAGTGTTATCCACCCTACTTGGGTTCAATTCCCACAAGTGACATGTTGATCTCTTAATGAATATATTGTTGACAAAGTTTTGAGCTTCTATAGAATCCAGTTTACCCTGGGTACCATCCTTGGAATGAGGGGAAGTTTTTGATGGGTTTCTCTGAGAAATGCATTACACAAAATAATAATAATAATAATGACATGATGATGGTGATTGTTACCATCATCTGAAACCAACTTTGGTCTATCCAACCTTAATAAAAATGATAAGGAATTAATTGGTTTTCTTTAACATTTTATTTCTATGCTTAAAAAGATTGGAGAGAAGCTTTCCTAAATCTCTATATAGTTTTGATGAGTTAGTATGTTAATAAAATCAGTAGTGTTACAAATATATTGAATTTGAGGTCTAAAATGTCAAATTTTAGGTGAAAAAAACAATGAAAATACAAGAAAATCAACATTATAAATTAAAAATAAATAGATCGATATTTTATAACTAAGAAGATTCAAAATGTTAAAAAACTACCTAGAAAAAAAAGGGTCATATTTATAGCTTCTAAAATGAGCACGAAGATGGAGATAAACGTGGAACATATTTTATTAATATGATACATGTATAAATACATGAGCTTGACCTTTGGATTCATCTTCCAAGAGGTCTCTTGGACTCTTGATGACAGTTCATATCACTTGTATTTTCATATTCCTTCTCAAGTGAGGAATACCATAGCCCTAACAGATTAGCTTTCCAACGTTCCTCCTCTTAATCTGAAGGGATGTATGTGAGTCCAAGAAGAGAGTTGAAATATGGAAGTAGACACTCGTTGATGGATGAATGTGCTCTCTGAATCTAGTGGTTTTGGGATGACCACAAACCAAATGGATAACATAATTTGATGTATTCTACTAAATGGAGGTGGTGGTTTAAGGAAGACCGAAAACCCTCGAACTTGGCTCTAAGGCTCAATGGTTTCCAAAAATTTTCCTAATTTAGCTAGAAGTTGATGTCTTCTACTAATTGGAAATGCTTTCAAATGGAGGTTTAAAGATGACCAAAAATTATTGTCTAGAAAAAGTTAATGTCTTCTACTAAATGGAGGTTTAAGGAAAACCATAAACCAAATCATGTTGATGGTTTTGATGTTGGCTTGCATGATCTTGTTTGATTGATAGAACTTTGAAACTTGAAGCATGACTATCAATCACTGATATTATTCCCCCTTGTGAAGTACAAGGTGAGAAGATAAAAAAAATTCCATTGCAAGATGTGTCAATACTCAATAATGAATTCTTCGGTACCACTGATATAGTTTCTTGGTTATTGATGACCATTGCTAAGAAGTGATCCACCCATAGTGGTTCTTTACTCTTGCAAATTTGTTGTGTTTGGGACATCTATCTGAAGGATGATTATTCTTTCCACAATGCTCACAAGGATGAAGATCAAAACACCAATCCTCCATATGGCCAACTCGATGACAATGTTGGCATTTAGGAATTTGATCTTGAACTGGAGCAACTGAATATGAATTTTCTTGAAGAAATCCAACACTATGGAACTGGATTGGTTTGGTATAATATGGAATATGACAGGTAACTTCCTTTTCATATTTGATACTTATTTTGTGCTTATTGTCTCTAATTTCTTCCCAAGGTTTGATGATTGGCATGGAAAGAGAGAGTTGAACTTGTTCATGCACGACTTCATCTTCATCTACACTTGTATATGAAGTTGGCTCACTAAGTTGCTCCTACACTAGCGGTTGATCTGTATCATCATCATCGAAAAGAGAGTTGTTCTGGACAAGAACTAGTTCATAATGTTGAAGATTATTTCACTAAAGTTGATCATGAAGAAGGTGAGTCGAATTTTGAAGCAGTTCTACTTTGGCTTGTGAAATTTGCAAACAAGTTAGAATAGATTGAAGATTTGTTTTGTCAATTGTGACCATATTGTCGACAGTAGAGAGTATTAGAGTGTTCACAAAATCTAATAATTCATTCATTTGAGCCATTTAAAGACTGTCTAATACCTATAAGGGTTTCTTGAAACTCCACCCTTTAACAATAAAAATATACAATGCAAACTTAGCAAATGAAGGGCGTCAACCTTTACTGAAAATGCACCCATTTACAGTGTAATTCAACTTGCAAAAAGACAGTTTTACATGGTTTAGGAAGCAGAGCACAGTGATGAATACTTCAACAATTTGCTTTAGTTATGTAATCTCCATTCAATATACCATTGATTCTTTGCTATTGGTAATGGTGAGGTGAATGAAGAACTATTTAAATGGAAGATTTATTTTATCCAAAACCCTCGATGTAGAGATTCTACTATATGAACAAAACAAACCCCCGGTAGGGTTTCTACAATAGAGTAGACAAAATAGAAGTTGAAATGTTGATAACTTCACATTAGTTTAAACACGTTATTGGAAAACCAACCCATAAAACAAATTTCCAACAACCACATCAAATCGACTACCTATCAAACAATGTTGCCCAACACAAAATGCTTTCACAAACCATTGAGCTTGTTATCACATGGTTGTCAAATACAATAAAAAAATATGCTACCATATCTCAGAGTGTTTAAACTAGCATGCATAGTAACTAGGCATAGAGATCCATGAAACTAGGAACATAGATCCACAGAACTAAGTTTTAACAACAACGAAAACAATGCTTCTCAACACACTAAAATCAATGGAAAAAGATCCATGAAACTAGGAACATAGATCCATAGAACTGGGTTTTAACAACAACGAAAACAATGCTTCTCAACACACTGAAATCAATGGAAAATCCTTACTGATTTAGATGCCAAGTGATGTTGCATAGGTTTTCATTCCAACATTGTATGCTTTAGTCGTGGCTTGGGATGGAAGGCATTAAATGAGTGCCAACACCATTAATTGAGCACCAACATTGTATGCTTTAGTCATGACTTGGGATGGAAGGCATTAAATGAGCAACCAACAAGCATAGCCTTTGTTGCACAACCATATACTCATCATCCATCTTGTTTTCTCAGAAACTATAATACCATAAATGATCAAACCACTCCCTGAAACAACGATTCTCAAGCAAAATATGGACTATAGCAGACTTTTTAGACTAGGTCGTCCCATGACATCCCTTTTCACCAAAAGAACACTTGTTTCCAATGATTCAAACATGGGAAATAAACCTCACGAAATGTTCATACTAGAATTACAATATCACGTGGAGTAACCAACTTTTAAAATTTATGGACAATAGTTCTTGATGGAGATTCCATATAGACCAATCTTCTGATTGATATGACTCAATGGCAAGAAAAAATCAACATGTAGGAGAAAAAATAACCACCCAATGGCATGGAAAAATCAAAGGTCACACTAGACTTGGATCACCATACTTGAATAACCTATTGAAGCTCTTTCTTGAATCCTTGGAGGGAAAGAAGCTTGGCGCTGGAAATGTAGATCAATGAGGTCTTGATGGTGTTGATGTCGGTGGAATTCAAGGTCAAAGAAATGCCAAGAGACTTGATCTCGCAGAGGAAAAATTGCAACAAAAGGAGGCTGAGTATCAAAGTCAGACATGGAAAGCCAATTTTTGAAACCCTGATAACTTCTTGGTGACTGTAGCAATGTGGGAGATGAAAAGGACGATGGAATGAAGGTGCATTCAGAGACAAACCAGGTGTATTCAGACCAGATGAAGAAAATGGAATATTGATGGGCACAAAGAATCGACCAGAAAGATAGTCAACAGAGGATGGAAGACTAACACACAATGAATCGAGCAAAGGGAAAGTTATGCAGATCTAACACAGAAGTGTGCATGAATGGYGTTGAGGAAGACTAACTCATATAGGGAATAACCAAAGGTGTTTCTACTCGTAGAGGCATATGGAYAGACTTGTTKATAAAGTAACACAGAGGGGTGTAAGGAATAATTAGAGATGACAAGCCTACAGAGAGACAGACAGATAGACATTTCTATGCATGAAAAGAAATGAAATTCCTAGAATTTAATTGCTATGGACAACTAYCATAACCTATTTTAGGCCTAAGAACCAAGGCACTCTAATACCACTATTAGAATACACAAATGGAGAGAAGCATGGATTACATTTTATTAATAGACACATATATAAATACATGAGCTCGACCTTTGGATTCATCTTCCAAGATGTCTCTTGGACTCTCAATGATGGTTCATATCATTTGTCTTTTCATATTCCTTCTCGAGTGAGGAATACCATAACCTTAATGGATTAAGTTTCCAACATCGGCATCACTTTTTGAAACATGGGTAAAAATAGCTATTAAATGCGACCTCTAAGAAAAGACAACTCTAAAGGGTTCTAGTCATTTGGTAGATATGTTGAGATCAATATGGTTGACACAATCTCAAGTAAGCACGTCATTGAAGTAGAGGAAAAATAATTTCATGGGTAGTTTTATCTAATACTTTTTATCTATAGTACATATTCTCTCAGTTAGGCTAGCATGTGGGAAAATTATGTTAATAGTTTGAACATATATTTGTAATTAAGGATATTAAAAACTTCTTAATTTGGTTGGTAGCCTACTCTAATGACAATCTAGCATAGAAAAATTCTTATTTTAATCTATATTTTCGAACACCATTATTATAAGAGAACACAAACACACATATTCCAATAAAAACCTTACATGATCCCCTCCTCTTTCCTAGACCATACAGATGAATGGTATCTCAACTAGTAGCCACAATAACAAACAATAACACAACAAACTCAAGGTGACTTGAACCTCATCCAAACTAGAACTAAAGACCTCATGGCGACCTCTGCCTTGAAACAGTTCATTTGAACCATTTGAACTAGCCCACTTGGCCTTGTTTCCAACACTACACACACACACACACACACCTTATGCCCATATTTAGTACATTTAGGATACTCATGGGATTTTGGGTGATATTTTTCAAGAATTTTTAGTTTGAGATTAGTATTTGTTTAAGCTAACCATGAGTTTGGGTTGGTTGTCGCAAGAATCGGTCATAGTATCACCATTATGATAGGATCACTAACAAAAGTATTGATGGTAACTCAAATAAAATTACAAGACTTGGAGTAATTTTTTCCTATTGAAGTTTGACCTTCAAAAACGATAAACATATCATACTAAGTGCATATTTTGTCCATGTAGTATTGCTTACACTCATTTGAACCAATGGATTAGTAGCATAAGTAAGGCCTAAGAGTAAACATGAAGATAGTTCAAGACTAAGTACTCAACTTAGAGTTCACATTGAACATACAGAACAAACTTAACCACACAAAATCATTAGCAAGTTGATATGGGGTTAGACAAATGGATCCTCAACATAGAGAATGAACTTGACCACACAAAATCATTAGCAAGTTGATATGGGGTTAGATGAATGGATCCAATATTCTCTAATATTAATCCTTGATATAGATTAAAAGATATACGTGTTACATCGAAGGTGTTTTTTGTGGGAGTTGTAACAACCATTTGGTCAATTCTGATGTTAAATCCTCCACGTTTCAGGATGTTTCAATGTATAATCATTTCTACACAAAAAATTCAATGCCATTAAACAAAAATACCTCCCATTAAAATGGTTTATTGTCGATCTTACCATATCAAGCAGATCTAGAAAGCATGGACATGCACCAACCAAGAAGAAAATGCATGAAATTATGAAGAACATTGTAGTGTTTCTACAAACAACCCCACAAGAATCAATTAAACAAAGATTGTTAAGCTAGGTTCATTCACCCAATTCCTGATTTCAAATTCAACACCCATGATGAACCAATTAAACAAAGATTGTTAAGCTAGGTTCATTCACCCAATTCCTGATTTCAAATTCAACACCCACGATGAACCAATCATGTTTTTCGTGGCATTCAAGATCGTGTCTCTTAGTATTTTTCCAAAAATGTGGTACTACATGTAGTAGGTACACATACTGCAAAATGTGAATACCATGTTAATTGTATTCCAATGTGATTTCACCATTGCAATGCCTTGACATTCAATAATATTGCACTAGCCACATGTATGTGTTAGAGTCCCCTACTTTAGGCTACCTAATAGTTTGTCAATTGATATATGTGTCCATCCTCTTTGAATAAGACCCATTAAATAGTACTGGATAATTATTTACTATAAAAGGGTCCACTTTATAGGGCCCACTAGGTAGTGGTACTCATGAATGATGGGACCACAAGTAGTTAGGATTTTTCTATTGAGAATTCGTTTAAAGAGAATAGGAGGCCATGGAATGTCTTGTTTTGTATTGTTGTATTTGGAGCTTTGCTTAGTGAAAGGTCGCCCCACCTTAAGAGGCAAGTGAACATTTTTCTCTTTCTTCTAATTATCATAATACAAGGGTATATGTAGCATATTTCATCTTATTTGTCTCTTGTATCTAGTTTTATGCAATTATATTCTTTGTATACCTAGTTTGTGTTTAAATTTTAAGGGTTAAGGAATACTACAAGTAGTATCGTATTTCTCTCCTAAGTTAACATGCTTCTAGAATTTAGCAGATTTTTTTTAGGCTAGAGATGTGTTTCAACATCTTTAAATAACACATAGATCTATTTTTTGGTGGGTGAAACTACGATCATGGAAGAACACACATATAAAATACAATTTGTGTCACATGGTTGGACACCCTTGTAACCTATATCAGTATCCCTTTGAGTAGTATTGAATCAAACAACACATGTATACAAAATTGTCTTCCAGGCACCCTCAAGTATATCAGAATCCCTTTAGGCACACCTGAAACCAACCTTAAATAAACCAGAAGCCATTTTATTTCCATAGTACACTAACAATAACACTTGGGGAGATGACTCTCACATACGAGGGTATCATGTAGTACGGATAAGGGTACATTCTGTCCTCCTTAGTTGGTGTCATTAAATATTTTTTTGAGCACTATTGTTGGAAACCCTTGGACATATCAAAGAGATATATCACTTAACACTCCTCTACCATTAGGACCCTACAAACCCTAGCCTCTATAGTCGACCACCAAAATTCCTACATCTTTGCATCCAAAAGGAATTTAGAAATTCTATCAATGCAGTAATATTCAATAAGAAGTTTTACTCCCAACTACATTTTACAAAAGAAAAGTTTGGCTTCTGCTGACATTGTTGTGGGAGACCTATCTCAAAAAATTCCTTGCATCATGTTGATTAGATGAGTCTACCTATCCAGTAACCCTTTTTGTGTGGACCTAGTAGTACAATGTTCATAGTATATTTGAAAAGACTCCTCGCAAACTACTGATCATAGCAAGATAAGTTGGGAATAACACTTCAATGAAATATTAGTGATCCTATGGTCCATAATGGCAACATGGAAAACACATAGAACCAAAACCAGGACCTTCCTAAGAAGCACCAACAACTTGAAGTCTTCCAGTGATTCTTCAGTAAAATATTTGTCTGGGAAGATGGACACCCAAGGTTAGGTGTTGGAATTGATATGTAGTTGCTCGGTTATCCAAATATCAATTCCACACATTGATCCAACCAAGGAGGAATCCTCAACAAACAAAGTGAAGGAAACTCACATCCTCTTTTTGGATACCCTCCTTCCCACACTTTTAGGATCACAATTTGTGGCATCGTTTTCACAAGGTAGATATGAAAAAAATTGATGGTTTTAATCCCCCGAGTTGGGTCACCAAAATGGAACACTATTTCTCTCTCCATGGAATTACTGATGACATATAGAAACTAAAAGTGGGGGTCTTATATTTGGATTCAAAATCTTGGTAATGGTGGCAATGGTATAAGAAAGCTTATAGAGGCTACATTGCTCGAACCCAGTTTGTGAAGGTCCTTTATGCTCATTTTGAATGTCACACTCATTATTTGGGATGACTAATAAAATTACACCAAATGAGCATGGTTATTGAGTATATTGTCACCTTTGAGAAATTGGTACTATCCAGAGAGGGCCTATCTAATTCATTTTTTAAAGAATGTTTCATCATTGGTTTCAAGGAGGAAATTAGAGCACACACCATGATGAAATGCCCACAAACATGGTGGGAAGCTTGTGAAAGAGATAAAAAAATAGTAAGATGGTAATCAATGCCCAAACCAATAGACATTCATTACACTACCCCCCTTGTGGAAACTACCCCTACCCCTCCAACTTAACAAGTGAGAATCCACAAGTAATCTTAGAAAGAGATGGAAAAATGCCAATGCCTCAAACTTTGCTATAATTGTGATGAGTGATATTTCAAAGGGTATAAATGTAAAGAGCATAAATTATTTCAAATGGATGTATCCCCATAATATCAGTCAAAGGACATATCAACTAAAGACACTCCTCAACAAAAATTGCATTATGCCACCCCTCTCATGGAAAAGGAAAACACATTGCAAGCTCCTTGCAAGAAACTATAAATTTCTCTCTATGCCTTATCATGTTTCTTAGCACCCAAAACATTGAATTTGATTGGTTACATCAAGCACCACAAAGTGATTGTATTTATTGACAATGATAGCACCCACAATTTTATTCAAAGGTGAGTGGCTAAAGAAACCCATTGTTATGTATTGTTGGAACATGTGGTTCGATCGTAAACCTCACATTGTCAGTTGAGTGGGTTGACCATATCTTTGGGTCGACGACCAACTAAATTGGTGGTTGAGCATGTCCACTTAGGATCCCAAATCCACGTTTTATGGATAGGTGCAACCAACTACGCCTAATACTATTGGTTTAGTCCATGACCAAAACCTATTTATAGATGATCCTTCTCATCGGTATGTCACATCATCATCGATACATATATTTTTAGTCCTCATGGAGAGTGCTTGTGCGATTGGTCTCGGTTTTTCTCTTTCAACCATAGGTACTCTTTCTAGAGAAATATGGACCAATGAAGCATGGGAATCTTATTGGAGCTGGGATCCAAAAGAGACTTGGGCATTAATTACTTGGACCATATTCGCAATCTATCTGCATACTAGAATGAATAAGGGTTGGCAGGGTGAGGAACTGACAATTGTGGCTCCTTTAGGATTTTCTATAGTTTGGATCCATTATTTGGGGGTCGATCTATTAGGAATAGGTTTACACAGCTATGGATGGTTGGAACCATAAATGGACTGAATTCCCGGAGGGAAAAAGAAGGATAGATTCAATCCAGTTCCTTTGTGTAAGTGATAAGTGACATCAATAACTGGTCCAAGTTATTTCAAAGATTTATTATAGAATGATGGAATCACTACTTGAAATAACTTGAACTATATTTTCTCAAAATAAAAGAGAAAGAATTAAATTTTTTATTCGCTCCATTCCATTCATTTCTCAAAAGAGAATTGGATCCTATTAATTCTATTATATAGATAAGAATATATTCGGAAAGAACAAAAAAAAAAAATTGCCATTCATTTCATTGATGGAAGGATTGAGATGAGCTAACTTCTATCCCATCATCTGATAGAAAGAGAACTGAACCAGGATAAGCACCAATACCTATTATTGGTAGAAAGAGACAGATCATGATTAAAATATCTCTTGGTCCAGAATCTGTTAAATAAGGGTTCATCACATTTTCAACTTATATAGAATATTTGACGTAACATAGACAACAAGTGAATGGGAGTGAATATCGTTACAATTGTCGCTATTGCAGTACCAATGATTCAATTTTAAAGGTCGAAGAAGATTTATAAACAATCATTTTTCTTGAGAAGAAAATCTCATAGATTCTGCCATAAAACCATTGATTTCCGGTAACGCAAGAGAAGCCATTGAAAAACTATTGGACATAGTATTTTAGCTATTAGTATATCCCTACCATTTATTTCATCAAGAAGAAGAAATGTATCCTATTGTCAAGTGTTCCCTCTAAGAATGAAAATGCCGCACCAATTGATTAATGAAATATCATTTGAAAATGGATCCATTGAGACCTGTATCTACCACAGAACTAATAATTCAAAATCCCATATGAGATAGAGAAGACTATCCTCCTTTTCCAATTCTATTGACCTAGAGAATTTGGAGCTGCATAGACAATTTTAATCGCTCCTATCATTACCAACCACAACAAAAATAAATATAAAATGAGAATGAGGTAGCAATTACATGTTCGGATTAACCCGTATCCTCCCATTTTAAATGGAACTCAGGCTACTAAAGCATACATGTACTATAATGTGCTTTCCCATGAGTATCAGGTAACTAGGTATGTAAGGAAAAATCGGTGATTTGATTGCATAAGTGATGAAGAACCCTAAATAGAATACTATTTCCAGCATTACGGAATACTATTTCTTATTCAATATTCTTGAACCTAAAGTTGGTCTATCAGATCCCTAGAGACCCATACTTCAAGCTCCGATTAGGGGAAAGATATAACACCCGCAGTGTACGAAATGAAATTTGTGTCCAAATATAAACGTCTTTCCCTCCCCCCGTACAGATAGAAGTGAGTGAATGAAAATTGATTCCAACTCCCGCATAGGAAAGAAAAGAAGAATATCTCGAGAAGCAAATTATCCTAATTGGCCATTGTACATTGCATAACATCAGCAAATGTAATGATCGGAGATTTTAAGTAACTGGCCAAGCAACTGAAATGGAAAAAGTGGTAAAAAATATCATCAAATAGATCCAACGGAAAGTTCGCCAATTCCCAATCTCCAATGAAAATCAATAAGATCTATCCAGTTAAACTCTTTCTTCCTTCAATTGGATCAATGAATTATTGAATTGGAAATGGTAATAGACGGAATGTATAGGTAATGAAAAGGAGTTCTTACCTAGAGTATATCATCGAATCAACTCATTCCTTCCCTCTATGGGTGGACAAATAATGGGATTAAGGAACCTGCAGATATGGGCAAACTAACAAATATTGTTGATCGAGCCAAGGTAATTCACTTATTATAGAAGATAATTTCCATCTCTTTATAAAAACCCATACTTGATCCAAGATCTCAAGTATGGGTTTTTATTAGTGGAGAAAAAAAAAAGAATGAAAAAAATATGAGATGGATTTAACCTTTTTTATTGTGCATATTGATCAGTAAGCTAGACCGATACTACGCGTTGTCTCATGCCATAAATAAGAACGTACACTCAATAAATCTATTGGACAAGCGGATTCACACTGCTTACAACCTACACAGTCTTCTGTTCTTGGAGCAGAAGCAATTTGCTTAGCTCTACATCCTTCCCAAGGTATCATTTCCAATACATCTGTGGGACAAGCTCATACGCATTAGGTACAACCAATACATGTATCATAAATTTTGACCAAATGTGCCATTGGATATCCATTAGTTAGTAAAAAGTTTTCAATTTGATAAGATCATATATAGCCAAATCTTCTAATATATGCCCAATAAAGATGGCTAATAATGGGATATTATGAATATAAAAGATTCAATAATTGTACTATCAATTCTATTTGGAACCAATATGTTAAGATTCTATATTTTTTCAATGGGACAAAGACATTTTTATCATTTTGATCCCTCTAGATCACCCTAAATATGGTCCAATCATGATAGGTAATTTTCATAATGAGTTTAATATGGATCAATCATGTTTTTGATCGATCGTAATACTATAGAGATTTCGATAGATTCTAGTCATATAGAATAGATATATCTTCCGATATATACCCATGATCTTTTTGGATAGGAATATATATACTGATTCATAACCTATAGATCATATATACGATACTCTATCACCATTTCGACAAATGAAATTGATCAATATGAATTTATTATATGATACAATGTTAGTAGTTGATGAAATAGTTGCTTCAGCGGCTGCAATAGCTATAACAAAGATCGATAAGATGTCCCCCCTTACTCGTCGACTATATTCTAAGATAACCCGAAAATGCTACTGGATTTGAATCGACTGCATGCAGTATTGGCAAAACACAAGTGCTCTAACCATGTTCTGACTCGTGACCAGATAAATACCAATAGATAATGAAGAAAGCACCTCAAACTCGAATAAGTGTATGCTTGAGCATAATAGAACAACTCCTTATACCTTTATCTTCTCATATATAAAAGTTCTATTGAGTTTATTATTTTCCATTATCTAATGTCTTTAGACACCACCTCTGATCTCGGATTTGTTCTTCTTTGCATTTAATTTATGTCCCAACACAGTTCTTGGTTGTGATCTCGAGTTCATAGAGAATAAGAATGAGACTGTGGTGAAGTCGTTTGATCTCTAAATTTGTTCTTTTTGAGTGAAGAATTGTCAATGGCTTGATATGGGTTATCGAGCATTTGCTATATCCACCCATATGGATTGATTGAGGGATTCTCCAATTGATATTGATAGAGTTTTTCCTAGATTCTTGTTGTAATTTCTTTGTTGGAGCTGCTTAAATTCACATAAGGTTTCTTGAGTTTCGTTGTTTGGTGGTTTAGACATTGCATCTGACTCGAGTTTGTTACGTCGAATGGAGTTTTTTTGAACG
>JASDQU011177137.1:351-26572 GCA_032191745.1 Picea mariana
ATATATATATATATATATATATATTAAGTTAAGCATATGCATAGAAGAATCATGTTCACTTTATATACTTATTTTTTAATAAATGTGTATACTTAAAAATCATTGACATCTCTAAAAAGGACAATCTCTCAAGAAGACAAAGATATATATGTGAGAAAGATATATATTGTAATACCACTCGAATAAAATAAATAAGCATGCTAAATAATTTTCTTAAGTGGAAAATTTGAATATAATGTTAGTGGGTATATTTCACTATTAATTATTTAATTATTGTACCAGACAGTGAGAATTTCCAGGTGTCCTTAGTGACTAGACATATGTAAGAGACAGGATCTTTATTTAATAAATAAAGGGGATAGAAGGAACAACCAAGCTAAAAATAGATGGTTACAAATCCATGAGTGGGGAACAAGTTGAATAAGACCCTAGGAAGGAAAGGACAAGTGTTAGAAGTAAATTCTAGTGATTGACACACCCTAAAAATTAGGGATTTCCCCAAGCTGCAAACATTTCCGAGGGAAAAGAGCTAGGGGAAAATAAGGCCTGGGGAAAAAATAAAGATATGTACACATGTGTGAGGAGGTAGGACACTTCTTAGAATGTGGAACAAAGGAAATAACTAATTAAAATATTTTTTGTCTATAGAGAATAGGGGAGAAGGAGTTTTTGGGTGAGAAATATATGTGTTATAAAAATTTAAAGAATGAAAGGACTGGTGAACCATGAAACTTAGTTCTCCCTTATGGGTTCATGATCAGGTTTGGGGGTTATTAGATCAAGTGATTTGGATGATCCATTCTATGGGTGGGTGGAACTTGGTTGCTCCTTCTTGTTCCAGGTTCTTATTTAAGTTATTTTTTAACTATATAATGACTACTTTATTGTTATTGATGGAGTTGAATTGTATATTATTGAGTTTATATAGCTACATGTTCAAATATATTCATTATAGGGTAGTTGAATCTAAGTTACTTCATACAAATAATAGTTTATCCATAAAGATAGATGTTTCAATATAGGAATAGATCTAATTTTTTTAGATCAATATAATTTATGATATGCATGACTTTACATCTAAGCTATGTAAAACAATTCTTACAGGTCTGTCCAAACTAAATTACAGATGCATAGAGAAGGGCATTGCCTTTAGAAATTGAGTATATATATATATATATATATATATATATATATATATAGAGAGAGAGAGAGAGAGAGAGAGAGTCCAAAAATATTTGAAATGTCTAAATCATGTCTAAATATTAAAACTCCTTCAGAGTTTAATTGCAGTAGTATAAATCAATTGTTGAAAAATATTCATATGATGAGTTTCACTATTTTGTCTCATTTATTATTCAGTAAGAAACCCAAATAACTTTCTTAGCCTTCCATCTCCTATTGTTTGTGATTAAAGATGGTCTAACATGTAGGAATGATCATGAGAACAATATTTTAATATCACATCCACTAAGTCAAAAAAAAATATAATTAGAAATATTAAAATAAATAAGGGATTTATTACTTAGACCTATAGTATTTGCATGGATTGAGCACACAGATGAGGAGATCGACCCTCGAAGCGATTTATAACTTGAGTATGGAGAAGGTGAATAAGAATGTCTTGATGGGTTCCTCACACAAAGAAAGGAACCATCATTACCAGTGTATATATCAAATTCATGCAGAGAATATATTCTTACAAATTTAAAGAAATATAAATTTATCCAAACAATCACTACACAATGACTAATTCGATGGTGAAATAATATAATTCACAAAAAAATGAATTCATAACAAAATAGTTTTAATGGGTTGGTTTTACACTTAGTGAGTGTTATAAGTAATAGTATTTCAGGTATAGAGACTTTATTGAGAATCAAAGAGGGAAATGCAAGAGTGTGTCCATCCAACATAAAGTCTCTTTCGAGTAGGCATATAAGGGGTAAATACGAATGAATGTTATAAGTGCCAGCTAGCCCAAGCAAGCCTTCCCGCCTGTCCAATCACTAAGTTGTTCAGTGAGTAAGTATAGAAGGGGTAGTTAACATGGGTTGGTAGCCGTAGGTCCGAACAGAAAGTCTTCATGTACTGGTCAATACCAAAGCTCTAAGTTAAAGTAATTGAGGTCTGGTGAAATAATATAATTCACAAAAAAAGGAATTGATAACAAAATAGTTTTAATGGGTTGGTTTTACACTTAGTGAGTGTTATAAGTAATAGTATTTCAGGTATAAATAAATGTGATTTATGGAGTAAGTAACTTTTTGCGAGCAATAGAAGAGAAATACTCTCAAACTATAGAGAGGAGACTACAACTTGTTTGTTTTAACCTGAAACTAATAGAGATAACATTATTTCACTTGTGCATGTGTATAGTTGTTTTCTGTTTGATTGAATGAGTTTTTTAATTTGGTTTTAAGTTTGAATTGTTTATCTTCTGGTAGTCTTCATGCAATGAGTCAACACTTCCAACGTAAGGTGTGTGAAGGCTGGTCCTTTTATAGGTTCATAATCTCAAGAGGGACAATGCAATTATGCACAAAGTGAGCACAAGGAGGGCGCTGGTAAATTTTAAAAAGTCCAAAGCTCAGGAGAATTAGCGAAAGTGGTGTGTGGGCCCATACAATTCTAAGGGTGAAATCTCAGGAGAGACATGCAAGTGTATGCCAAGTTTCATTTCATCAAGTGGACGAAGCTCAGGAGAAATAACGTTTGCAAATTTCCAAGAGGGGACTCAAGGAGTGTAAAACTCATTTTCTTAATAACATGTGGATGAGATCTTCTCATGAGCAGTAGGATTCCCTCGTAATTGTTTGATTAATTAGAAGAGCGTGTTTTTTAAGCCATGAGTCCTTCAGACTTTGTTACTTCAGTGATTTGGGGACTATTAACTGTGGATGAGAGGCATGGAGGCTTGAATACCTGAATCCCAGAGTTAAATATCATCCATTGATATGGTGAAGCATCAACCATAGATCATTGAGCGTTTCGACAATTTGGAGGTTCGACCATTCAAGAATTAGTCATGGTTGTTTGAAGTGAATGAACCTCGGAGCACTAGACTTCCAGAGTGATTGTAAATTTTTTATTGTACAAAAGTGAGAGTCATTAGATCCCCAAGACATCCAACGATTTGACACTCTCGGTGATTTTTTCATTGTTGTGAGGAGTGGAAAATCCCCTAAAGCCTGAAGCCTTGAAGCCATTTACAACCATAGATTGGGAAAGGGAGGTGGATCAATGTACACCACCCAATTGAGTATTGCCACCAATGTTGATGAAGTGGTAGTACAGGATAAGGAACTACACCCACCGGTCAAGTCACTTTATGACCGAATTCAGTCGGTAAAGACTTTGGCACATTTAAGCAGAGAGTTGTTTGGAGTTAATTCTCGCAGATTTCTAGAGTTCCAGAGCACCTTCCATATGAATGCATGGGTTTATCTTGCAGTCATGTGTACAAATTCATAGAAGGAAAATGACCCTTGCGAAAAATAAATTTCGTGCAGTGTGTGGTGAAGGGCTTGTTGTAAAGAGTTCAAGGTGTTAGAAAAATAGGACCGTGGAGCAATAAAATAAAACAAATGCGGAAACAAAAAACAGAAGATACACAATATAATAGAGACACAGATTTACGTGGTTCAGCCAATGTGGGCTACGTCCACCAGAGAAATTGCCAGGTCCTTCCTTTATTATTATCCAACATATGAAGGGATACAACCTACATCAAACCCACTGTAACTTCCTCTTCTTTCTCTCACAGTCTCCTATCTCAGAATACAATATTCTCCATTTGCAATGGCCGCAATACATTTCCCTCATAAAAGAGGGTTTCCTTCTAGGGAAAAAACTCTAACATAATTTGTACTGTTAGATCTGCGACCTTATAATCAATGGTCCAGATTTACAATGAAATTACAATATACATTTACAAGGCAATTTTTTCTTCAGGAGCTTCGTCCCTGAACCCCCGTTGGGGGCCCGCTTTCCCCAAGACCCCCCAGCCAGGGGGATAGGCCCCCTAGACCTCACAGAGGGGGTACCCCCCCTCTGCACTTCCCCGCGTGGAAGAGTGTACATACTTCTGGGGTGTAAATACTTCATGGGGTATAAACATAGCTGAAAGTAAAATACCTATGAATCATTAAGACAATCAGGCTCCACAACCAACACAAGGGTTCTGCAAGGACCCGCGAGCCACTTCGAATCTTGGGAGATTCGATCCTAGATCGGGACTTCGTGACAACTCATAGGGGTTTGTGTCATATGTCAACTCAAGAATGTAAGTTCAAACTTACATATACATAGCATTTAAGTTAACAAAATGGTTATCTCTAAGTAATAGATAAGTGGGATTATAATAAGTTAGGAGCTACCTAGATTTAGGTTTATCTGAATAACTCCCAAGGAAAAAGAAAATCAAAACGATAATGTTCTTTGTAAAAGGTAATTATTTTTAATAATTTAATCACTTGGAATAGTGTGTGTGTTAGAAAAGTTATAGAACTTAGCTTAGAAGTAAGAATGATAATCTCTAGAGGTGACGCAAAACCTTGAGTTTCTTTTATAAACTAATTTCACTCTTATACATACAATACAATTTGGCTATCTATGTCTTGTAATCATACATAAGAATTTTTTTTAGCATAGTGTCAAAACTATATATATATTTTTTTGTCACAATTGAATAAGTATTAATATACAAATAGTTGGTATATATATATATATATATATATATATATATATATATATATATGTTTAACAATAATTTTTAAGTTAAGTATATGCATAGACGCATTTGGGTCACTTTATATACTTATTTTTTAATAAATGTATATACTCAAAAACATTGACATATCTAAAAAGTGTGTTAATGTTTGTTGGTTATCAACTTGCCAACTTTTACAAGTTGATGGGAAAAATTCAATGTAACATCAAGACTATCTTACTTTTTCATTTAGTATATTATGTTTCACTATTCATCTCTTATGCCAAGAATTCTAACTTTCCAATACTTTTCATTGGTTCTTTCTCATCTTAAGCTTCAAACACTTTATATTGATTCTAGAATATGCTAGTGTATCCATTGAACACTTCATTTATTTACATTGTTTCCCAGATATGCTAAACTCCCCATTGAAAACTTCACTTATTTACTATGTTTTACTCCACATTGGATACTTTACCTTTTTGTTTATTTTACAAATTTTCATGCTATATGGTCTTAATACAATTTTTTTGCATTGCTTCCCACATATGCTAGCATCTTCATCCAACATTTCACTTATTTACTAAGTTTTATTCCACATTGAACACTTTACTTTTTTGTTTATTTTTACAAAGTTTTATATTAAATGTTGTTGTTTGTTTTTACTTTATTTTTATAATTGACTTATTTCCATAAACACTAATAATATTTGTCTTTATTATATGAAGTATCTTTTTAAAAGTGTTATTATCTTGCCTTTCCATACAACCTTAGTTTAGTGTATAAATTTTTAATTACATTTTGATGAGGTCCTTTGGAAATAGTTATTGCTAAAACAATCCTCCAACCACTTTTGGCCGTCATTTCTAAAAAGTCCATCCAAGCCTGAGAATCTACAATTTCTTTTCTATTTATTTGGTAAATGGTAACAATCTACATGTTGTGGATAAAGTATAAGTACGTTCGACTAATTAAAAGAGAGATATCTGCATATAGTTTCTTTATTCATTGAGGAGTCCACAGAAATTTACAAGGTGTGGGTTTGTGTAAAATATTTGAAAGTATAGAAAATGTTTAATTATGTCATATGTCATAGTTGTAACTTAATTTTACGTGTGTTTAGAAAAACAAATCATTCATCTTAACGTGAGAGTTGAATAACAAAAGAAGAATTTGTAAAACTGAATGTGAAGTCTTACTCATTTGACATGGTTCTAGAAGCAATTTCATGCACTCATCTCTTTAATATTTATATTTAAAGATTATTAAATAAACATTCATAACATTTTTTAAGATTTTTAAATATAGATAGAAATCCAAAAAATATTATTAAATAAACATTCTAGTTTTTTTTAAGATTTTTAGATATAAATAGATTTTTAAATATAAATAGAAATACAAAAAATTAGATATTTTATTTGTTATTGAAAAAAAAAAAAAATTATTATGTCTATTAAAAAAAGATATTTATAATAATATCAAAATTTCAAAGTTTACTTCAATGTGTAGAATATTTCTGGATGGAGTACATTTTTAAGAATCTTTTTTTATGTTAATTTACCTATTTTAAATATAGATTTTCTTTGAGTAAGAGGCATCATAGTAATATTAAATAATAAGAGATGTCACCTTACATGCTACTAGTTGCTGATTTCACCAAAAGCAAAAATAAAAAATAAAAATCTACTTAAAAAAAATAATCATATAATTCTTTAATATAAATAAATTACTAAATATATAGTTTTTCTCTTTATTTAAATTAATACAAATAACAATAAATTATATATATATATATATGTAAATAAGGGGTTGGCTAGCTGTTCTATGAGATGTCTTTTTTCCTAGATATAAATTTACACTAATCACTAATTTTTGTTGTTCAAAATCATATTCTGAATATAGAAATGGATTCAATATGCTAAAAACTTAGAGTACACTGATTCTACAGAAATAATCACTCAAATCTATAAACTCAACAATTTCTAGTTGGATTTCAAACAAATATCCCCAAAAAAAATGATCATTTAGTAGAATCTTTAATCTACTGCATAAATATTTCAAAATAAAAATATTACATTTTCTTCCCTTAAACACAGAAATAAGCATTCAAAGCCGGATAAACTCAATTCACCATAACTAATATACCCTTAATGAAAATGATCCAACTAATGCATATCTTCCATACATCTTCTTAGTACAAACAGTTAAAGATTCAAAACAAAGTATCTTAAACATCTTCCCTTTGGATCAAAGGAAACTAAGTTACCACCAAACTCGAAGATCGAAAAAGGAAAAACCGAAGAGGAAGCATCCTTCATACTTATGTTATTCAAAATATAAAACCTTGCTACTTAAATTGCTTGGAGCTTCTTGTGGTTCCATTGTCATGGGATGCATGCAGAGCGGGATGCTGCGCCTAAAGATGACTTGCCCACAAACGAACTCAACTGAATGTCAAACAACATAAGACCTAATTAACGGCATACCAATAATCGGTACTTCAGATCATGTAGGCAAGTCATCCTTGGCTGAGTAACCCGCTTTACATCTTCGTGCAAGATTTCCCATCGGCTGCTATTAGAACAGAGCATGCCATTAGTATCATAACAAGGAACTCCGACCTCCTATTTATCTCATTCGAATTCACGGTCGGAATAAATGCAAAACGATTCTATGTTTCCAAATTTCTATGTGAAGGAGGAAAAAGACACCTAACTTTAACTTTCAACACTACGCACGTTGACGATTCTCGCATAATGACAACATGATTTAATCGTTCGTACTGCATATCTATGTGGATGCTCCAATAATGCTGGTAGTCATAGATTCATCAGCATGCATGTTGTGGTCGTATGTTGTGGTCGTAGATTCTTTAAAATGTGGTAGAGATTCAGTACGTGGTTATAGATTTTTTAATCTTATGGCTGAGTGGGTTTAATGGTTAAGAACATGTGTTTCTCTTAAGAGATCACAAATTCAAATCCAGAAGAGGTAGGGTATGTATACCTTTGTAGACTTTACCAGTCAAATCACTCGACCGAGGAGGATCTCTTGTCCCACAAACAAGAAGGTCTCATAAACCAATTTGGTATGATTTGGCCTTAAAAATAAATTATTATTATTATTATTATTATCAACCCTACAACTCATGGCTTCGCATATAATCGAAACAACTAAAATGAAAGTAAAACAGACTACACTCTGTGATCGAAGCAAAGAGGAAGGCAGACTCTGGCAGATTAACTATAGCATAAAATAGTTTCTTTTCCAATTTTAGGCATATTTCCTAAATCCCGAATCAAAGGAATTGATGAGAGTTTTTATTTTCATTGGATTTAGAAATGTCAGATGATAAGGACTCTATTATCTGTATCCAATAATGTTATTGCCCAGAAGGACAACCCCAAAACAAAAGGAAAGAAATCTAGATAAATATTGTTAGCTTCCCGTTCACTTTTTTGAATCTTTGCTTGTACTCTTTTATGTTGCGTTGGTAATATTATTCTTGAATAGTCCTTACAAACAAGAAGGTCTCATACACCAATTTGGTATGATTTGGCCTTAAAAATAAATTATTATTATTATTATTATTATTATCAACCCTACAACTCATGACTTCGCATATAATCGAAACAACTAAAATGAAAGTAAAACAGACTACAGTCTGTAATCGAAGCAAAGAGGAAGGCAGACTCTGGCAGATTAACTATAGCATAAAATAGTTTCTTTTCTAATTTTAGGCATATTTCCTAAATCCCGAATCAAAGGAATTGATGAGAGTTTTTATTTTCATTGGATTTAGAAATGTCAGATGATAAGGACTCTATTATCTGTATCCAATAATGTTATTGCCGAGAAGGACAACCCCAAAACAAAAGGAAAGAAATCTAGATAAATATTGTTAGCTTCCCGTTCACTTTTTTGAATCTTTGCTTGTACTCCTTTATGTTGCGTTGGTAATATTATTCTTGAATAGTCCTTACACCTTGAACTTTTTTGAAATTTTGCTCGTCATTCTTCTTTATGTTGGGTTGTAGTCATCACGCTTTAACTTTTATTTTTTTTTGAATATCTGGTCGTCCTTCTTTAGGTTGAATTGGTATTTTTATTTTTAATAGCCATCAAGCTTTCAATTTTTATTTTTTATTTTTGGTGGTCTCTTCTTTATGTTGGGTTGGTATTATTATTTTTTAATAGTCATCAAGTCTATTTTTATGGATTATATTGCTCATTTTGTTAGTGAATTTGACAAATCATTGATAATTTTCAAAAATTATTTTTAATAAATTAAAAGTTACAATTAAATTCAAGAATATTGACTATTCCAATTTTTTCATGTTGATAGAGAATTTCACAAAAATATTATGATAAAATTTTAAATAAATTTAAGATATTTAAATTACATGTTGATAGAGAACTTCACAAAAATATCAAGATAAAATTTTAATTAAATTTAAGATATTTAAAAAAAGATTGAAAACCTATTTTGTTCTTTAAAATAATTTAAGAGACATAATATTTTATTGATAGAGAATTTCACAAAAATATCATGATAAAATTTTAATTAGATTTAAGATATTTAAAAGAGATTAAAATAATTTAAGAGACATAATATTTTATTGATAGAGAATTTCACAAAAATATCATGATAAAATTTTAATTAGATTTAAGATATTTAAAAGAGATTGAAAACTTATTTTGTTCTTTAAAACAATTTAAGAGAAGAAAAATAAAGTTATCTTCCACACATTTTGTAGTCTAAAAACAACATAAATACATTTTATTAATTCTTTTAGTTGAATATTAATCTTGTTATGGTTGATAACAATACTATAATATTATGATAAGTATTATTACTTCTTTTAATTAGATATTAATCGTGTCATGGTTGAGAGCAATACTGTGATATTATGATAAGTATTTAATGTACAAGGATAAGGATAATACTATGCTATTATGATAAGTATTTAAAGTATAATGATAAGATATGAAGGATATAATTATTATTTTTTGTATTTCTTTTAAATTTAACTAAAATCACTTAAAACTTTATAGGATCTGGAAAATTTTAATACTTATAAACCAATGGGATCCAAAAGTTTCTATCCATACTATAAAAAGTTAAAAGATTCATTAATTTCAAATAATATTTCTGAATGTAATCATTGATTATAAAAGATTTATTAATTTCAAATAATATTTCTCAATATCATCATTGATTATAAAAAAATAATTAATTTCCAATAATATTTCTCAATGTTATCAAAATTGATTATATAGATTATATGCATAATAGTGATTTCACAAAAAAAAATAAAAATGTGTAAGAACAGAAATGCAACAATTAAATAAGCATGGCAATGATGATGAAAAATAGTGGTAGCTATTTATGGTTGGGAAGAAAAATCCATTTCCATTTTGACTTGTGTTTTTTCTAAAAAAGAAATCTTTGTACAATTTTTTTTTTCCATTTTATTTGAGTCATTTTACTGTTCAGCTTATTTTGGAAAATCTAAGTTGGATTGTTGATTAAATTCGAAATTACAAATGTATTATTATTATGTTAATTAAATTAGAGATTACAAATATATTATTATTGATGATATGTTGTATAGGAAGTGGAAACTTTCCCTTCTTTCACTGTAAGATTGTCTTAATAAATTCCAATAAAACAATGATTATATCTATGTTCAATTTAAACTGTAGAGAATATGATTTTAATAGAGTTTTAGTATTAAAAAAAAACTTTACATAATCAAAAAACCGAATTACTAATAAAATAAGTTTATAAGAAAATTAGATGTTCTATAGCTAATTAAATCCACAAGAAATCTAAGTAAATGCATGGGAGTATATAAATTAAGAATCTTTCTCCTGCACCAATGAAAGTTAAGAAGTTACCGGGACAGTCTAGTAACAAACAGTATACAAAGATTATAATCATGAATTAAAGAAGATATGTGATTACATATCATACAATATAAACTAGCACAAATGGGGGCAATGAGATATGTCGATTGCCTACTTAATCGAGAAATTAAATTACCATACAACATAAACTAACACAAATGGGACAATGAGATATGTCTGTTGCCTACTCAATGAGAAATGAATTATATTTTTGGGGGCAATGAGATATGTCTATTACTTATTCAATAGACAAATAAAATTATCATACAACACAAATTTACACAAATGGGAGATATGTCTATTGCTTATTCAATGACAAATAAATTATATTTTTTTATTGAGCATTTCACTTATATAAATTCAAGAGTTTTTTTTAAGCATATAGAAAGTCAAACATTTAAAAAACTTTTAACTAAATTATTGTAACTGAAATGTGTGTTGTCACTACCCAATAAATCAAAACATTTGAGCATTCTATAAAAATATAAAAATATCATTTACACATGTATGTAATAAGGACAAAGAAAAAACATGTATGTAATTGAAAATAACATGGGCAAATAAAAAGTTTATGATATTATCAATAAATATAATGTTTTAAAAATTAATTTAAAAAGTAATATCAAAATTATAACTTGAGTATTCTTGAATTTATTATATTGAAACACGTTCTTTATAATCTGTATAATTAATATCTATTATGTCCAAAAAAATAAAAAAAATACTAAATATATATAATTAAAATTGAAAATATATATTAAATTTGATAAATATAATTACAATTATAAAATATATTTATATCTAAATTTACAAATAGATATAAAATAAATTTTAAAATTTTACTATCCAAATGTTAATTTACTATAAATATTTTATAGTAATATTTGATTTACTATAAATTTACAAATAGATATATTTAATTGTTTGTACTAAGAAGATGTATCGAATATATGCATTAGTTGGATCATCTTCGTTAACTGTATGCATTAGTTATAGGTATTTCTATTGTGAGTTGAGTTTATCGGGCTTTTAATGCGTATTATTGAGATTATTGAAAAAAAATGTATTACTTTTACTTGTAATTTTGAAATATTTATAAATTTTATAAAACTATATTTATATTTTTTATCTTTTTAATATATATATAAATATATGAATAAATTTTATTTATTAATTTATATAAATAAAAATATATATTTAGTAATTTATTTATATAAAAAATTATATAATTATTTTTAGTAAAATTTTGATTTTGTGATTGGTTGAATCAATTAGTAAGATATGTATGGTGACAACTAATTATGTTATCTAACTACTATTATGCAGCTCCTCATATAAGTAAGTAGATGTTTTCAAAAGATAAACTAACATAACAAAGTGCCTTAATAATACATTACATTATTGAATATTATACCAAATTTTGAAATTTTAATATTATTATAAATATTTTATTTTTATTTATTTTTTTACACATTTAATAATTCAATATATTTTAAATAACAAATAAAATATTAAATTATACATAGTCATTGTTCACTGTTTTGTAATTTTCTTTTATCTATATTTAAAAGATTGTTTAATAATCTTTAAATATTATTCAAAGATCATTTATTCATCTTTAAATATTATTGAGATGAGTGCATAAGATTGTTTTTAGATCATTTTAAAATGAGTAAGACTTCAAGTTAAGATTAATGATTTATTTTTTATTTTTTATGCTAGATTAAGTTTTAAGTTAGAACTATGTAATTAGAAGTCTGGCATAATTAGACATTTCTATACTTTTAAATATTTTACACAAACCCACAACTTGTAAATTTGTTACCACTCCTAAATGTATATTGTAAATCTGTTACCACTCCTGAATGTATAAATAAACTAGATGCAAATATTTCTCATTTGATTTCTCAAACATACTCTATCCACAACATGTAGATTGTTACAGTTTACCAAATAAATAGTAAAGAACTTGTAGAGTGTGACACTTGGATGCACTTTTACAAGATGGCGGCCAAAGTGGTTGTAGGATTGTTTAGCAAGAAATTTGAAGAACTCCTTTCAAAAGAATAACTTGTAAGAAAAATGTAATAAAAAAGGTTTACACTAAACAATGATTGTATGGCAAAGCAGTAGTTGAAGTAGTTGGTAAATATATGTTGAACAATCAAACTTGATATAATTAAATGTATAGAAAATGAATAATGTTTTCCAAAAGATAATTCATATAATTTAATAAATAAGTTAAATGTTCAATGAAGATGTTAGCATATCTAGGAAGTAAAGCAAAGTATTTGCATTAAAATCATTTAGTATGAAACTTTGTAAAAATAAACAAAAAGGTAAAGTGTTAAATGTTGAGTAAAACATAGTAAATAAGTAAAGTGTTCAATGAGGGAGTTTAGCATATGCTTAAACAACAAACATTAAAACAAATGTATTTTAACTTTTTAGATATGTCAATGCTTATATATATATATATATATATATATATATATATATATTAAAAAATAAGTATATAAAAACTAAGTATATAAAGTGAAAAAAATGCTTCAATGCATATGCTTAACTTTAAAAATATTTCTAAACACACACACACACACACACACACACACATTTATATATATTCCCCACAAATATATCTTCATCATAGATTTTCACAAGTGATATAATTTGCATGATAACTAAGTCATTTATGACAGGTTCATTTGCCAAGATTCCACGAATTCTTGACAATGTTTATTATAAAAAATAATTATATAAAGTGATCAAAATGCTACTTTGCATGTGTTTAACTTAAAAAATATTGTTCACTTGAATTTATTTTAATTCAAAATGTTTATTATAAAAAAAAAAGTATATAAAGTGAGCAAAATATTTTTATCCATATATTTAAGTTAAAAAATATTGTGGAGTTCAATTTATTTTAAGTAATAATATTCATTTTTAAAAATAAGTATGTATAGTGGACATAGTTCTATTTGAATATGATTGTTGATTAATGGCCGTGATTTTAATTTTCATATTTTACTTATTCATTTTTCAATTTTCGCTGAGCCTTTTGCTATGATGATATTTAAACCTCTTTGCATAGATATATCTTGTGTACCTCGGCACTAGTGTAGCGAACCTCCTCGTTATGCCGACAAACCTCTTATAACAAGTGCAATTTTTTTTTTTTTTTGTGTGTGTGTACAAGGGTAACAAGAAATTATACTCTGCGCCGCCAAATGATGACAAATCATGACCCATGCAAGTGCGATATCAACATAAGGATCTAAGATGCACATCAACATCTGCCAGTAAAGAACAACAATCAACTAACAATTAAAAAGACTGACTACCTGCCCGTCCTACCGTGCAATGGTTAGGACCTCCAGGACACATAAGCAACGTTCAAGCCTAGGTTCCCATCGATTTTAACCATTTAAGGTCTCAGGGCTAGCGACTGTTCTTAGGAACATGGAGGTGTCTACATCCCACTAACATAATCCAGACCAAAACTAAATATTCTAAATCAACAAACATCAATGACGATCGCTGTGCGATAAAGTTCTATGAATCAACACACATCACAAGAATTCCATGGTGCAAGAGAATTTGATTACTAAATCCATCATGAATCGACATAAGTGCGTGCACAATGAAATCAACCTTATTTTAACTCAATAAGGAAAGGTAGTCATCTACTTTACTTGAAGGCGCAGACTTATTCATTCATTTAACTCAACTGTGGCTAACAATTTTTGTGGCTAATGAAGTAAATACGCCCATGACCTTCCCTACATATCATGATGCACAATAAATATCAACTAATTCATGGTGCAAGGAAATCAATTACAAGACAAGACAATTAAAATAGCCAATAAGGTAATTAACAAAGTCTGTTCAACCTCCATTTCGAGCCCGACTTCACATGTCTAAAGTGCATAATGACATCGGTATATAATCAAATTAGTCTTAAAGAAATTCATTGCGCAAGTTTAAATTGTAACGTGCTCAGGGTTCCATCTTAATTCAATTTTCCTTAAACTAATTTTATTGTTATAAGTTTTTTGTTTTAAAGTCTATATCTAATGATCATGTTAGATATATATAACAATGCCCCCAAAAGTAGATTAAGTACATATTATCGACCTTTACCCAAATTCCCATCCCACTAAAATTGATAATGGAAACACTTCTTGACTCTAAATATACTAACCAATCAAAACCTTAACCATTTCATAGCCATATAAGGATACTGAATTAAAGTTCTATAAGGTTTATATACTTCACTCATTTAGAATAATAAGAACAATCTACACTATGGTAGATCATGCATATTTTGATGCACCACATATCATGATAGAACAATTAAAAAAACTAAAATAAAAGATAATATTAATTAAGGATAATATTAATTAAAGACATTATTAATTAAATAAAAGAAATCCAATTTACCTTTTGGGAAGCAAGGAATACATCACAGGCTGTACACTAGGGGCGATGATCATTACATTGTTGTTCACTCACCATATAATTCTATAAATCTGCAGCCGATGAATTCAAGGGCGGTCTGAAAAAGCCAGTGACTATGGTGCCAATCAACGACAACATTTAAGGCTATTCTACGATTCCAACGAGAACCCAATCTACCCGTAATCAAAGCAATTTATCAGCTAAAAGGCGGTTAAAGATTTACTGCCAGGTAAAGGGGTAAAAGTAAAATGCATGGGCTTAGACACTTAATCCAGCTAGCGGCCTAGACTAAAGTCATTAAGGTTAAAGGGAGAAGTCAGTCGTTGGGAAACTAGTGGCCATTTAAACAACCAGAAGGAATATGTGAACCGTTTTATTTTTTTTCTTTTCCAGTGCTGTAGCAGTCATTAGGGCGAGTAATAAGGTAAGGAACACGCAGGTCAACAAAACAAGAAAATCGCACTATCGATAAGTTTCATTGTCTATGATTTCATCCTCTGAAATTTTCGCTGTATATGAATTAAACATTCGTTGTCTGTAATTACATTTATTACTACGACAGAATTCTCACAGCGAGCAGTCCCGGTTTCACTCAAGGAGCAACACGCAGTCAAGCATCTTCATCAAATATTTTTAAAAGCATAGAAGTATGAATATAAAACGCAGTCAAAAATTTCGGCATGGAGTGGCCATCCAATAGCAACGCAGACATTAAATAAGAGAAAATCGTGGTAACCCAGCAACAAACTTAGTCCGAGGTCAATACAAATCCAGGGCCACATTCACCATCTTAGCAGTTTTAAAATGCAATGTAAAACGCTAGCCAGGTAGCTAGATCACATTTGCCAAAACGAAATTACAGTGACAATTCATAACGAAATTGCCGAAGGGAGTGTTTCAAAACCAATCGTTCAAAGGAATTTGCGAGAGATGATAATCAATCCTTCAAAACAAAATTGCCAGAGATAAATTTTTCAGAACCAATCTTTCAAATGAATTTGCTAGAGATGCATTATTCAGAATCAATCCTTCAAAACCAAATTGCCAGAGATAAATTTGTCAGATCCAATCTTACAAAGAAAACTGCCAGAACAAGGATGAAATGCCAGAACAATTTCTCCATTACACCCATCAAGGAACGAATTCAAATTTTTCTTTTTCTATTTAAATAATAGAGGTAAATAACTTTATTAACAGAGGTAAGTAACAACAGTAAAATTTTCATCATCTCGCAAATAACAGAGGTAAGTAACTTTATTAACAGAGGTAAGTAACATCAGTAACAATTTTTATTATCATGAGGTTCTTCAATAGCTTATTTGTTATAATTCATACCCAAGAAACCTATAGAATATAAAACTATACATGATTGCAACAATAATACCGTGTCGCATGAGAAATTTTAAATAAAAACCGCAATTACAAAAATTACATTTGTAATCATCGAGTAAATAAATAAAAATAGCCAAAAAATCCATTTACCCCGATATATCGATCCCAACATAAGTCGTAATGCATTCTAATCTATGAAAATACAAATCATACTGTTTCCTTATCGCCCACCTCGAATGACGTCCGTGCGCTCCGTGCCACTCCCGCTCGTCAATCGGCGAGACTACACCGGTACCTCCCAACCAACGCTAGGGGTACTCTGCTTCCCCCTTAGCCCCCCGAGCCGCAAAGGGGCCACACACTATCCATATGGTATGTCTAGCTCCCAACTCTCCTCACAAGGTTAATCTACCACGCCTATCCAAGCTGGGAAATCTCAACTCCCCACAAGTAATCAGTCAAGTCACAATTTCGGCAGTGTAACGTTACGATAACAGCCGATCCCCTATATCCTCCTCCTTCCTCTCTTTTATAGAGTTATAGAACTTCCAAAATTTCCCTAAATCTCATTTAATTAAAAATCTTCTAATAATTCTCCTTCGTACACGTGTCATCCATCCCCCACTTTCTTCCAATAATTAATTTATTTAAATTAATAATTGTCTCGTTTCCCTCACCCACCTAGAGTTACTCCTAAATTTACTCCTAGGTGTTCCTAGATTCCCTCATAGGTTTTAAATACTTTCCCTTAAATGAAAATGCTAAGTCAGTTCAAAATTAGAAGGTTCTTGAATGCAGATTCTTTACTAAGTTGACCTCTTGCTTTTTACCATAAGTTCCTTCTTTCCCTTTTTATGTCACCTCCATTACCTAGTTTCGTAATTTTTATTATTCCCTTCTTTCCCCTTTTTATTAGAGCCAAAAATGCCAGTTGCGCAAATTAACCTATTTTCTTTTTTATTAATAATTTAATATCTTTAACACTTTCACAAGTTAAATAATTAAATTTTTCTTTACAATTTAATTCCACTAATTTTAATTAAATTTTTACTCTCTTCATTTTACCCCAAAATTTTTATGAAGACTAAAACTATTACTTAAGTGGTTTTTAGTTTAATTTTTAATTTTAATTTTTATAGGGTATTTCTCTTAAGGCTAGACAAAATTTTACCCCTAGAGAAGTTTCAGACTTAGAACTTAGATTCTGAATTGGGTGACATTCAATTAGGGAAGTTGTTTTTTTTTAAATTTTAATGTGTTAATTGTCTTAGGGCCGTCCAGGTTTGTTCCTTTATCACCATCATCGCGACGTGCCCTTCAGGAGGCACTACGTGCTCCAAGGGTGCTACTCACCTCTAGTGTTTCTTTTGCACGATGTTCCCTTCAGGATGCAGCACGTGCTCCAAGGGTGCCACTTGCCTCTTGCGTTTCTTTTGCACGATGTGCCCTTCAGGATGCACCACGTGCTCCAAGGGTGTCACTCACCTCTTGACTGATTGGTAGACATCAATAACCCCTGGAGTCAACACTCCGCCAGGTGAACTTGTGGGAGACTAAGGGATTCTAAGGAATAAGGCCCCCGCCTTATTCCGTGCCCCTTAGAATCATCGTGAGTGATTGTCGCAGTCTTCCCTCACGACATCGTGGGTCCTCTCGAACTAGGTAATCGTTAACCTATAGTTTGAGCCACGGTGAGAGTGCTAGTAGGCTGTGGTAGGGTTGTTGTCCATGCCTCTCCCTCAACCTCTCTGGTAGTCGTGTGTGTCCCCTTTACTCCATATGTGAGTCTGGTCGGCAAGATATCATCAACCTGCATCATCAACAATCATGTTAGAACATGTCTACATAATATCATCTAATCAAATGTACTAAAATCACAGTAAAATAATCAAACCCCAATAGCGCACTCCCTGACTCGATCCAGACTCCAAGGGGTTCCGTCGATGCCTCTGCATCCTCAAGGTCCAAAACCCTGCACACTCAGTAAAACCGAGTCAATAGCACATGTCTATGTCAATGCAGTAAAACATCATGTCATCTACCATAACGCATCATAATCAAGGACAAATGTTTTAATATCATAATAGTCCGAATCACTTGCGAGCAAGTGTCCTCAAAGAATAATTTTTCTCAATGTGCCAGAGAGGGATGTTACAACTAGTAAACAAGTGAAATGTTGAATGGAGAGGTTAGCATATGTGGGAATCAATCTAAAGTGTTTGCAATGAAAGCATTTTTCATAAAGCATTGTAGAAATAAGAAAAAAGAGAAAATGTTCAACTTGGAATAAAACTTAGTAAATAAGTGAAGTGTTGAATTTGGAAATTAGCATATGCAACAAGTGATGTAAATACATACGTGAAGTGTTTAATGGGGAGGTAAACATATACATGAAGAAATACAAAGTGTTTGGAGATTAGGATGGAAGGGAACCAATGTAAAGTATATACATATTTAAACTGTGAGAACCAGAGTTGGCAGAGTTCTAGACATAGGAGATAAATAGTGAAACTTTTTGTAACTAAATGAAAATGTAACATAGCTTTGATGTTGGCAATGAATGTCACCCCACCAACCTATAAAATTTGATAATAAACAAACATTAATACCAACTTCTTTTAACTTTTTAGATATTTCATTGCATTTACATATATACATATTTTAAAAAATAAGTATATAAAGTGAGCAAAATACTTTTATCCATTTTCTTAACCAAAAAAAATATGATTAAACATATGTTCGCATGACATATCCCTACATAGCCAAGACATAGTCTAATTTGTACCCTTGTGCATATTATGCATATCACTCATCCTCCTGCAATGATTCATTAATGACAATTTCATTTTCTAATATTCCACCACTAAAATAAGTATATAAAGTGAACAAAATGCTTTAAAAAAAATATTCTTGATTAATGGTCATAATTTTAATTTTAATCTTTTACTTATCTATTTTCCAAGTTGTGCAGAGCTTTTTGCTATGACCATATCTATGTAGTGTTCTATGTACAAATATATGTGCTGCGCCTATGCACGGGGCATTAGTAAACAAGTAAAATGGTCAATGGGGAGCTTAGGATATGTGGGAAGCAATGCAAATACTTTGCAATGAAAACATTGTGCATAAAATTTTGTAAAAAATAATAAAAAAAGTAAATTTCTCAATGTGGAATAAAACTTAGTAAAAAAGTGAAGTGTTCGAGGTGAGCATTTGTAGGAAGTAATGCAAATAAGTGAAGTGTTAAATGTGGAGGTTAGTATATGTGAGAAGAAATGTAAATTTTTTGGAGGATAGAATGGATGGGAACCAATGGAAAATATCCACACATTAGAGTTATGGGAAATAAAATGGGTAGAGTTCTTGGCACAAGAGATAAATAATGAATCTTATAATAACTAAATTAAAAGGTAATAAAACCTTGATGCTGGCACTGAATGTCTCCCCAACAATGCACAAACATATCTTCAGCACAAATATATGTTCTACATATCCCCACATGCATATCCCCCACATAGCCAACACTTTGTCTAACTTGAACCATTGTGTGCATAAACAATATCACTCATCCTCTCACACTCTCACACTTCACAACTCGGTAATTTCAATAGTTCCGTAGCATGGGTTCTGGACAATGATGTAATTTGCAAGATAAATGACTTAATTATGAAAATGATGGGTTCCAACACTTCACAATTTCATACTTCCAATAATTATATAGCACAAAATCTCAACAACGATGTAATTTGTATGATAGTTGATTAATTTATGGAAATTTGATTTTCTAAGTTTTGAACATTAATTCTTGCTACTTAATTGAAGTTATTTTAAGTAACAATATTATAAAAATAAGTATATAAAGTGAAAAAAATATTTTATGCATATGTTTAACTTAAAAATTATACTAGTTTCAATGATGTTGTCATTCAATGTCACCCTAACAACCTGTAACAATTGATAATCAACAAACATTAACTTAAAAAATATTTTTAAACATATATATCTTCCACACAGATATATATTCGATTCATACATATCGTCCGCATACATATATATTCTGGGCGTCTGCACAAGAATATTCCTTTCACATCCAAAACTTAGTCTAATTTGAACCCTTGTGCAAATAATTTATATCACTCATCCTCCTTCACTCCCACACCTTGAAAATTTATACTTTCAATAGTTCCATGGTACAGATTCTAATGAACAATGTAATTTGCATGATAACTCACTGATTTATCCAAATTTCATTTTATATGTTTCCACCAATACTTCTCAATACTTAGTTGAACTTTATTTTAAGTAACAATGTTTATTATAAGAAATAAATATACAATGTGAACAAAATGTTTTTACACATATTTGTAACTTAAAAAAATTTGTTGAGTTGAATTTATTTTAAGTAACAATGTTTATTCTAAAACAAAAGTAAAAACATCTCGCATAGAACTTGGTAAAAGGAAGTATGCAAAAGTACATATATTGATGAAGTAATGTAACATTTGTCGAAGTTGGGATGTTGGAGGAGCAATGTAATGTATGTGTATGCAAGGATGTGTGGGAAATAATGTAAAATGTGCACAAGTTAGGTTTTGTGGAAATAAAATAGAGTAGATTTCCCCACACAATTGATGTTCCTTATACACAACATTGAAATTGACAATACGATAGCACAAACTACTTACCTATAAACCTACTTATTTAACTAAAGTTCAAAGAAGAATATATGCCCACAATTGAAGAGATGAAGGAAAGTGCAAAAGTACAGAAATTATGAAACATCAAACCTAAAAAGACAACTACTTTTGTAAACTTAAAGAAATGAAAATAAAATAGTGTACAGGGAAAGGGTTGATTTAATGAACAATGCTCAATGAGCATTGATAATTTTCAAGTAGTGTTCAAAAGAAGATGAACATGATAAATCTTGTTGTATTTTTTAAAACCAATAAACCAGGAAGGATATTTTTTTTATCATAGTTATACTTAAAACAAAACATGACAATCTAGTAGGTTGCTTAAGTAAAAATATACAAGGAAATAAAGGTCCAATGAAGGATCAAGAAATATTTTGTTGAGTTTTCACAATATGATAAAAAAATTACAAATCATAACATATAGGTCAAAATATAATTTCATAGGCTGAATGGCAATGGATACATATGCACAGAACATGATATTTGATTGAAAAATTATAAACAATGAACCCAACCATGGAAAATTTGTTTGAAACTAAAAGTATAGAAATTAAGTAGCCATGTATGCCAAAACAATACCTTGGCAAGGTAAAAAAATATACAATTGTCTTTTCAATAATCTCTGTAAATTCCAAAATAGTTCTTTGGAAAGCTAAAAAAATATACAATTGCATTTAAAATAAGGTATGTAAAAGGTGAAGATGTTTGTCCAAACATACTAGGATTGGGGCTCTCGTGGACCATAAGATAGAAGAAATACCTTGAATGAAGAAACAAATATATTCAAAAAGTGGTATTAGGTTTTGAAAAAAGATAGAACAAACTATTTTGATCTATTCCCAAGTGATGAAATAAAAGAAGAGAAAAGGAAGATGCAATTCTTACTTAAGTACTTTCCAAGAAGGAAATGTTCTACATCTTTGGTGGGAATTCCAGGTTCACAATATGTTCCAAGGAATTATTGACCCAATGATCAATATACTCTTTGATTGGCAAGATGGCTATTTGTTTCTTAACTCGAAGTGCAAAAATCTTCTTCTCTACTTCTTTTGATTCCAACTGGACTTGGTCGATGAATGAGAAGTTCTCTCCATTGTCATTAACAAATGTAACATTCCACTATTTTGTTCTTTATAAGGAAATTCCCCGAGATTTTCCAAGTTGTTGACTAATTATTTTAAAGTACCATCTCCTCTCCTTTCATTGATTTTTTCACAAGCAATAATTGCATCTTGGAGAATATTTATTCATGCTTCCCAACCTTTTTTTATATGATTTATTATGAGGGAAATTATTTTTGGTTTCTTTAATAGTCATTCATACTAGTGACTCATGCGATGAAAGTATTTATCTTATTTTCATAGTAGGCTTCATTATGCTGCAAATATCTTTGAAAATATTCAGTAAAATTTGTAATCGTTTATGAAATATTACTTAGGATGGTACTTGCCTCCCATGCATTTTTTATTATCTCCGGTCCTCTGTGAATATTTTTAGTAACATAGCCTCTCACTTCGTTTAGTATTTGAAACACCTTTTTTTATTTTATTTAAGGTTCTGGGAGTACTTGCAAGAGTCCACTCTACCTAGAGCATGGCCAATGGTTATGCAAAGAGTGAATTCAGAGTTAATGCATCCTCAATCTCAATTATTATATTCTTCACTCTAATGGTATGCAACTCCTGGTTCATAATCAAATAAAAAAACACATATCTTGTGGAACAATATAGTTTCATGAGGGTATATGTTCCAACTACTGAGGCATCCACCACATTGCTTGATCTGTGAACTACTTTTCTATTTCTGAGACTAGCCTTTTCTGTGTAGTTTCCTTTCTTGTTTGTCGTATTGAAAATTGTGCAGTGTCAATGGGTGTTGCTCAAACAAAATTGGTTCTTATCTTTTGAGATCTTGTGTAATCTCCTATATTTTTTCAATTCTCCACGCTACCTAGTTGGGTAGATTTGTACTGTCAATTTTCATATCATCAAAATCTCCTGGACTTCCTAGATTTTGCAAATTGTCTGTATTTGGGATTCATTTTTTTGTGTGTGTGAGACTGCATGTGCATGTTCAATATTGATATGGCACTGTTTCGCTTTTCCATCACCTCCATCACACACATCATTACACTCTTCTCTATTTAGATTGTTTTGTTGTGCTCTTTGTCTAGAGGAGGGGCTATTACATGCTTCGGTATTGGAGGAGGACTTGACATTGGTAGTTATTTTCCCCCATTGTCTTACTTTGCTTCTCCTTTTGGTATTTGATCTTATTTATGTCAAAAAGTCTTTGCTGCATCCATTGATTTCTTTTTTTGTAGACGGATTTTCACATGTTTCCTCATCAAATCTTATGAGCAGATTAATGTATCTTATGGATTTTAGGCATTGTGAAAAAATATCCTAGGGGTCAAAAACACCTTGAGGATTTGCTTTTTTTTTATATTAAATGTACGAAGTATTTCTGAGACTTCTTTCAGATGTGCAAGATTCTAACATTGTGTTACCAAGTTGAAAAGGAAATGTAATTAATTATCTTTTTCTTTTCTTATCAAATAAAATGCACGAAGTTCTATATTTTCGATAAAATTTGGAGGCAAAGTATCTATAGAAAACAAACATAGGGAGTAGAAGGGGATTTTCTTGGCAACCATACGACCAGATGTATGTATGGTTTTTCTCTTGAATGCAAATTCCCTTTCTGTTGATAAATTCCTCAGCTTTGTAAGTTATTCTCTTGGGCTCTATCCCAACCAACAAGTGTCTGAACTATCTAAAAAAATTATATTGAACAATCTAAAAATTGAATCATTCTTTATGTTTTCATATTACCCAATGTCATTATTGGACTAGTTTCGTCTATATATTTACACTTTATTTAATGGGGATACTATCAAAGACATTGAAATAGACAATTGAAAACACCAAGTATGCGATCATAAAAAATATTTCCATCCTTAAGTAATTTCTCAACTGAAAAAAATTTCATCTCATATCCCTCCAAAAGGTAATGTACAATGCATAGAGTATTGACCTAGGTCTATGTGAAGTCAACTACTGTCCAACTATATGCACAAATAGCCATGAAAATTCGTAGTATTGATCTTGTAGAAAAGTTATATGAATTGTTTAAAGGTTAATCGATATGTTTGCAAATGGTAGTACAAATTCTCTTAATATATTAGAAAATCCTTCTTTAGAGGATAGGAATGTGTCTACTTCCACAACCTTAAGAGGTTTCTCTGCAAAGGTGAAGAATTTTGTTGAATTCCTTAGAAGTAAGCATAAATGGATTCTTTCATTTTTTGTGACCTTAATCATTCTTTTCCTAGAATCAAACCTTCAAGTGAAAAAACATATGAGTTCCCTGAATTCGAAAACCTGAGGTATATACGCAACATTGGAAATCCCTATGGTCCAAAGTTTTTCCATTTGTTTTTCTCTGACACTCTTGTTCAAGAACCATTTGTAGGAGGTAGACCAATGGAAATTATTTTTGTCTCACTAGTGAATTGACAGTATCACCACAAATGGGTTGGGTTCTTCTTATATTTTTCATACAACTTTTTAAATTGTTCTGACATAGGTGAAGGTTATAAATAATATATTATCAAGATACATTTTCTTTAAATCCAACTACATGACATGTATTTACTAGGATGTCCTTTCCACGCATATGAAATATCTTTAGAAGACACATAATCATAATTAGAAACCATTAAGTAGCTTATTGAGCAATGAGACACTTAATTTCCATTTTTCCTAATCGTTTCCCTTTCCTTGTAAGTCACACCAAATACAATTTCCATAAAAACTTCAGTTTTAGTGTAGATTACATGACTTGTTAGAATATGTGATGAAAAGGTATTTGATGTACATATGACGTGAATTTAGGAACATATGTATCTTCCATGTGTGGAGATACGATAGTAGAAACATAATTGGCACAAAGTGGAAAATGTCTAAGTAAAGAGGCTTTTGATGACAAGTTTTTTCGAATATGGTTAAATCTTGAGTTAGTACATGCTCGACACTGTGGATCTCTACAGATTCAATACCAATCATAAATTTACAATCCTTGTCATGTTACAGTTTCTGTGGATTGAATTTCCATTTCATATTCTTTAAGTTTAACAAGCAAGTTACTAAAGAAATATTGTTATTGGAGGGTGTGGTACATAAGCTATGTGCACAATAACATTGTTTTATTTTTCTATCTTTTATACATATTTTTTTTAAATGCAATTTTATATATGTGAAAGATATGAATAGTACATTACGAAGGTTCAATTTCTTTAAGGCCAAACACATACGTCATATTTACTTAAATATCCTTTCCACACCTAACTTAGTTAATGGATACGAGAAATCATTAATAAAAGGCATTGTCCAACTCATAGAAAACTTTGACATTTACTTCACAAAATTGTTAAATAGCCTTAGTTAAACTAAATAAAATATAGGTTCCATAAATGACTTAGCTATCATGCAAATTAAATTGTTTGTTAGAATCATCTATGTCGAATGATTGAAAATACAAAAGTGTAGAACCGTGGGAATGGGCGAGACACTCTTTTCTGGTAATCGCCATGATTTTGCATGATTTTGCAAATTTGATATAAAATTGTTGTGGGAGTGGACTGAATTTTACAAATTTAGTTATCATAATGTATTTTTTATTTATTGATTATCGATCATTTGTACAATGCCTTGTGTTAGTTGTATACATGGCACCTATCTAGCCATGTCTTCTATATCTCTGCACTTCATCAAGAATATTTAAATTTTAATACAAGTTATCTATTCATTGTCTTCGTCATTTAACACTTTTGACAAAGGGGATGTCTGTAACGAACTGCCTCGTTACGACAACCATTCTAGTGATAGGTGCAAATTTTTTTTTTGAAGTGTGTGTGTGCGCATATACGAGTAAACAACTAGGATGAACATCAGAACATGACCAAGACGCATGATACGTAACCACATGCATAAACGAAGATCACACGACAAGTGAACTGACTGCTAAAATACGACTGACCGCCCGCCCGTCCTACCCTGCAAGGTTAGGACCTCCAAGACACAGAGTCAACGCTCAAGCCCGGTTTCCCATCGTC
>JASDQU011177139.1:16301-26452 GCA_032191745.1 Picea mariana
TGGCTTGAGCTGCTTTGACCTGCTGTTGTGCCATGGTCTCTTGCTCGAAGAAATATTGGATGAGTGCGTCATTCACCGACCCTTCTAGGCATTGTTGTGGTAAATTCACGACCTACTCCAGCTCTGTTCCTTGGTTGTCAATCTCTGTAAATAGTTGACATGCCTTATCCTGCACAGGTTGAAGTTGTTGAGTTGCTTCCATTACCTTGCTCTAGATCGTATGGATCTATTTCTATTAAGTGCACTTCTCGTGAGACCACTTCATTCTCTCTACAAGTGATAGGGCCTCTAGCTGCACCTGTAACTTTTCAGCTTCATGCTTTGCCTCCTGGAGCTGCGAATCCAATTTATGAAATTCTGGATTTTCGATTAGATTCTCATATATCTGCGCACTTCTTCTACTTAACTATTTTCATTCCTCAGTGAGTTCTTTAATCCTTTGTACTGTTCTCCATGCAGTCATTTCTTGTTGGTCGCACACTTCTTACGGGGTACTTGGTATGGTCTAAAGCTCTAATTCCACAACTCTTTGTTGAATTTGTTGAATAACTTCATCACTCTTCATCACTTGGCATTCTATGGGGTCTTCTACCTTCTTCTCTAAGCCGGACACAGAGAGAAATGCTCTGTTGATTCCTTCTTCAATCCTGATCTGCTTCGCGAGCAACTTCTCTTTATCTTTTTGGATCTTCGCTCTGTCTTCTTCAAATTTCGCTTGGAGAGTGTCCTCCTCTTGTTGTGCAGCTCGACGTTGTTCGATGATTTTCTCCTGTGCTTTATTTAAGGCCTGGGTGGCATGTGTTGTTTCTTCCTATTCTTTTTGAAGGCGTACTTTGAATGTGTCAGCAATCTTGTGGATTTGAACTGGTTCATCTCCCTCTTCTGTTGTTCCTTCTGGCAGGGGCGCAGTGGAGACTGCGCGACTAGACTGAAGTGCCTGCTGCACTCCTTGGATCTCAATCTCAATTCTGTTGTACATTGTCTTTTTCTTAGCTTCCTTCTTTTTTACTATCTCTTCTATGGCTTCATTCATAGCTGCGATGAGGAAATTGAAGTCATCTGGAGTGAGCGTGGTCTGTAGCTTAGTTACGGGTTCTTTTGATTTTTTTCGGGAGGAAGGTTCTAGAGGCGAACCCTTCCTCTTCTTTATGATTTCTACTTCATCTTATGGTCTTTGTTTGACTTATTCTAAGTCTTGGCCATCACCTCCTTGGTCTAGTGTAATGGAAGTTGTCCTCACAGATAGGCTGTCTATATCATGGACTTTCTTAGCCTTCTTCATCTTCTTTGTTTTCTTTGTCTTACTAGGCCCAGGCGTATCCTACACAGCTTTTGGGTTGTCGATGTCAGACATTTCTGTGGGGTCTGCTGAAATAAGGAGGTCCGCCAACCATTCCTTGGTGATCTCCTCCAGGTATTGTTCTGTTAGCTTATAATAAGACTTAAGATATTCCTTCTGCTCATCAGTGTGTGCTGTAATATATATGAAATGGTGATCCATGCTGAACTTCATCAAAGGTTGAAACCTGTGTAAAGTATTCAGTGTCATGCGAGGATCGGACTGGATGGAAAGCTTCAACTAGGTGTAGTAGATATGGAAGATGGCATTGGATTTCCACTGCTTGTTCATATCATTCAAGTACCACAGTGTACTGAACTTCGCAGCCAATGGTTCAAAGGGGTCGATGTCCGGGAAGGTTGCACCTTCCGGTATCTCCCATGCAATGAAAGCTATAAGTATAAAGAACCAACTAAAATGGAATTCATGCCCCTGATCATGGTCTTCTCTGCAGTCAATATCTAGTTGATTCACTAGGTACTTTACCCAGTTTATGTGTAGTCCCTCTGCGCACTTCCCTACAAGGTCAACTACAAAGTCATATACTTGCGTGGGCCAATTCTTGCGTACCAACTTCCCTGCAATTAGTTGAAAGGCGAGGTGAACTGCGCCACTTTCAATAGAAGCTACCTTGTAGCCTCATGCTCCTTTATCAACATCACCATAATATTCTTTGATATTCTAAGCAAGAGCGCGATACTTAGTCTTTCCAGGATAGTAATCATGGGGATCAAGGTCCTGCATGCTAAGCCCGGTGATTCGATTGATCGGCGCTAGATCAAATGTTATGCGATAGTTTAACCATAAGTATCCTCCATGGTAACTCGCCAGCAATAGCTTCACACAAGCATTCACCTCTTGGTGTCTGCCGAAGTGTGATATCTTCATAACGTTGAGCAGAGTGGACTGTGCGAGGTTCATCATCCATTGTTGAGGGACGATCTTCGAATTCTTTCCCTTGGTTCTAGTTAGATACTTGTACAAGGAAAGCATGTTGTAAAATTTATGATCCCCCAGGTTGAAGTCACTAAAATTCAATGATGCGAACTTGTCATGATCTACATGGACTATGCATACCCCTTTCGGCAGGTATGCAGTGACTAGAGTGTACTCAAATTCTCTAGGCACACTGTCTCTATTGATCGCACCGACAGATGTGGTATATAAGCAAGTAGGATGGATGGAACCAACTTCTTGTTGGCCATATCATCTTTATGTTTGGCTCTTCTTTCTATGCCGGCTCGGGATGTTCCTGCTCAAGCAATCGATGAGGAGGCTTGCACTCCTCTCATCGACGATGCCTGTAAACATATAGACAATCCTCTCTCCGACATGACTCTTTCAACTCTGAGGCTAGCGAGTACCTCTCTTACAGATTCTTCAGTTGCACTAAATTCATCGGACATATACTCTTAGGATCAATATATCGTGTTCTCAAAGTAATGTAGGTACTATAATAGGGTAGAGAGTAAGAGTGGAGTAATAATTGTTCACAATTCATGTAGCCTATAGATTCAAATTCGTAATTAGAAAACGTGTCTTCCATGCATGGCGCAATGGAATAAGTAAGTAACTCTGTAACGGATCATTTGTAACGGATATGGGGCTTCACGAACTCTTGTTCTGTCTGTTATGGTGCGGTCTAACAGTCTAGTGATGAGCCATCAATGTTTTTCTATCCGTTCGGAGCGGCAGTCGAACAGATATATCGGCCTCCAATGGCTATATTTATTTTCCATGGTGAAGTGACCCATGCCATTGTTCTAATATGTCAGTGATGCTCCAAATTTCCAAAGTTTCTTTCTGAGAGTTTCCCTCTGGAACCCTCTGTAGCATGTCGATCTTAGCTCTCTTTTTACTTAGCTTCCTATCCTTCTTCCCCATGAGCTTCATCTCAGTAGCTATTTTCCCATTCTGATTCTTATTTTCCTTGGGCATAGTCACTTCATGCTACTGAGGTTCTCTCCCAAGACTCACAGGTACTACTTCGTCTATATCTGATATAGATACTCCAATATTTTGTGAGTCCCCTAATTCTTTTGTAGCTTTGACATCTAGGCTTCTATTGTCAAATAGATTTGATTTGTTCTCCTATTCCTCAATCAACTGCATGATCCTTCTGGTCATGAAATATTTTAACTCTTGTCTCTGCTATTCCAAAAAAATTTCTTCTTCCTTCTTCCTGGCTTGATCTCTTTCAATCCAAGGTTGTCCACGTAACATAGTAAATGGGGTGATGTCCTCAATAAATTTGATAATCTCAAAATCTTCCTCTGTCGAAGCTCCATTGACATTCATAGATATATGAGTAAGCCTTCCACATAGGTTTACCAGTTTCCCTCTGAATAACCCTATTCTTCTCAGTGAAGGGATCATAGTAGGCCTTCCTATAGCTTCCCAATTTCTCTTTGTCATAACATTCACCTATGTTTCCTCATCTAGAACACAGTCAATGTCGAAGTCTCCTATTCTTACATCGATGTATTCTTTTTCATTAAATACCTCTGATAATCTAACATGTCAGTGGTCATTCAAGGTGTCTTTCATCTGTAGTAATATCTTTTATGATTCTCTCTGGGGTTCTACTATTTTTGGATCTTCCTTAGGGTTTTCTTCATTCAGATTCATGCCTTCAATATTAGCAATCATTCTAGGGAAATCGAATACTCCTTGGTCCAAGGCTTTGCAATAGAGACAACTAGATCTCCCACCAGGGCATTCCTTAGCAAGATGTTCTAGTCTTCTGCAACTGTAACATAGGGTTAATCCTCTCTTTCTCTTAAATGATCCCCAACTTCTTCTGTACTGCGCACCAGGATCATGGTAGCTAGCCTGCAAAAAATTCTTTCTAGGATCCTGCATCCATTTGTTAGTCCAAACATTCTTTCTATGCATAGGTATAACATATCTATCAGATCTATTCATGTCAAAATTTCTTTCATCTATTAATTCCCTAGTTTTCAAGCTAGGACATAATCTATCAAACATACCTAGATCCATGCTCTAGAAACAAAAATTTTCACTTATCTTACTTCTACAGAGCACAAAGATTTCAGATCTAAAAACTTTTAGCTATTCTTACCTTTATCAGAGCATTGAGATTACAGATCTTACCTCTTTTCTTCAGAAACTTCCACTTTTACTTTTCTTAGAGAATAAAGCGTTCAGATGTCGCTTCTTTTCTTCAAATCTGGCCTTCTCTTTTTAGTATAGATATTTTCAGATGAAGTAAAATACTGTGCACTAGGGCATGGATCCATGCACAGAGCTTCCACAGTTTCAGGATGAATCTTTGCACAAAGCTTATTCTCCCTTAGTTCTCAGCAATCACAGTTTCAGTCCCGACAACTAAACCATTTGTTGGCACAGGGGCAGACCCAGGGTTCAATGCTACAACAATGCACCAAAAAAACCCTAACTATCGGCCCTTTCAGCAACACCTGTGAAGCAGATGAAGTCTCACCCAAGGTAGAGGCAGGGGTGGTTGCAGGACTCAAGTGTCTGCAACCTAAGATGGGACATAGATCTGTGATTATATCGCTTACAGAGAACTTGGTATTGAACATTCATCAATATTCAACCCTTATTATACTTCACAGATAGCACAGAGCTTTGTAGCATTCATTTAGATCTAAGGTAATTTATCACTTAGCAACAGTAAAATAGATCAGGTACAGCAAATCAACACTAAGCATCTTCATATATATTAGATATACTATCCATACACATCTAATGAAGCACAAAGCATAAGTAGATCTATCTAAATATATCAAAGCACTTAGCCAAAGCAGAGGTAAACACATAAAGTCAAAGAACATATCATAACACAGAGATTTACGTGGTTCACCCCCACCCTGGGGATACGCCCACCAACTCTTGTTCTTTATTAGCTTCAGTCAATCCGGTTATAACACAGAGCTATCAAAATCCTACTCTGCATAGGACAGGAGATCTGTGCACACCTCACCAAATACTCCTTCCTCGCATAGATCTATCATAGAGCCTCCTTACAATCTGTGCACTTAGCAATTACAACACGTGCACTCAGCTCTGCAAGTCAATCACATAGATCAATTCTAGCACTAAGCCCTTGGCTAATCTTCTCTCCTACTTACATCGCCTAAATATCTATTTATACATTACAAAAGTGGGCCTAATCGTGGGTAAACCCACGGGCCAACATCCCTTTCCCATTACATATTCCCAAACACCCAAAAAGGGGGTCTATCTTCAGCAATCTCTGCTTCGATTTGCACTTCATCTTCGACAGGGTGTCAAAGTCCCAAAAAGGGTCAAATATGACCAAGTTTTCCTCAAAACTTGGTCAAGTGCCAACAATGAACGCATGAGCAACCTTTCAGTGAGCCATGGACATCATCTTCATTAGGGAGAAGGATAAATTTTTGGTCATCTATCTGGATGACATAACAATTTTTTCCAGTTCTGATAAAGAACATTGTTTTCATCTCAAGAAAGTCTTCTTGAAATGCAGAACGTTTGGTCTCTCCTTAAATAACAAAAAATCATTGTTTGCCATGTAGGAGTGAAAATTGTTGTTACATATAGTATCAGCTCAAGGGATTAGAATTGATTCAATCAAGGTGGGAGCTATTCAAAAATTGTCACTTCCTAGATCCAAGAAGGAAGTCGAGTCTTTCTTAGGCAAAATCAAATTTCTGAGAAGATTTGTTTCAAATTTTTTTGAATTGGTGAAGCATAGCACAACCATGCTCAGGAAGGGGAACAAAGTTAGATAGACTATTGATTCAAGAGAATCCTTCAACCAAATCAAGAAGGCGCTAACTGAAGAACCTGTGCTTCTCAGTCCTAATTATTCCAAGGATTTCATGATTTTCTCTTTTGCTTCATTTGACATAGTGGCAGTTGTTTTGCTGCAGAAGAATGATGAAGGGATGGAGCAGCCTATTTCATTTTTCAACAGGGCATTGAGGGATAAAGAGGTCAAATATGACATCGTGGAGAAGTAGGCCTATGCCTTGGTTAAATCTCTCAAATCTTTCAGAGTCTATGTTTTACATTCAAAAACCATTACACATGTTCCTTCAGCTTTTGTGAAGGAAATTCTCATTCATCCTGACATAGACAGGAGAAGGAGCAAGGGGATTGCCAAGATCCTTGAATTTGATCTGCAAATAAAACCCACCAAGATAGTTAAAGGTCAAGGTATGGCCAAGCTATTGGTTGAATCTAATTGTAAATCTCTCAGGGTTAATTTCATCAACACTCGCTCGAAAGATCAACAGACTGAGGTGCTTGATAGCAGTCCTTAGGATAGCCCTCCATTGGCAGGGTGCATATGGTATAAATACATTATATATTTTCTACTGGAATTAAGGCCTCCAGAAGAAATGGGGAAGAGAAAAGCAAGAGCTTTAAAACTCAAATCAATCAGGTATTACCTTATTGATCAAGTATTGTATTGGAAAGACCCTCTAGGAGTTCTTCTAAGATGCTTAGACCCTCAGGAGGCCCAAAAGGCTATGTTTGAGTTCCATGACAGCCTATGTGGAGGACATCACTTTTGGAGGACCACAACCTACAAAATTCTCAGGGCTGGGTATTTATGGCCTACTCTATTCACCGATGTCTTTGCAAAATTTAGATCTTGTATTGAATGTCATAAATTCTTAGGGAAGCAATAGCTCAAGTCTCTTCCATTCAAGCCTTAGGTGTCTTTAGGAATATTTCAGTAGTGGGGCCTAGACTTTATTGGGGAAATTCATCCTGCTTCAAGTGGTCAGCACAGGTGGATCCTAACTGCCACAAATTATTTCACCAAATGGATAGAATTTATCCCCAAAAGGAGTGCTTCTCACAAGGTGATCATTGGTTTCCTTGAAGATATTATAGTAAGGTTTGGTTTTCCAAGAAGAATTGTCACTAACAATGTTGCAACATTCAAGGATGAACCATTGATCTAGTTCTATGAGCAGTTTGGAATCAAATTAATCCATTCTACTCCATACTACCCCCAGGGCAATGGACTAGCAGAGTCCTCTAACAAGAGCCTTATAAAAATTATCAAAAGACTCCTAGAGAATAATAAGAAGGCCCAGGATTCAAAGCTAAAATTTTCTCTGTGGGATGATTGAGTGAGAACGAAGAGCTCCCTAGGCATCTCTCCTTTCCAACTTGTCTATGGGACTGAAACAGTTTTTCCTTCTCAACTTGCCCTTCCTGTAGTGAGATTCTTTCATGATTATCAAGGAGAGTCTAATGATATGATCAGAAAAATTCATCAACTGGTAGAATTCCAGCAGGCTAGAGAGAAAGTGATGGACAGGGTACATGAATGTCAACAGAAAATCAAGCAGGCCTTCAACAGGAAGAGTAGAAAAGAATATTTACAGCTGGGAGATCTAGTACTAAAATGGGATGCACCYAGACAAGACAAGGGAAAGCACAGAAAATTTGAAGCCCTCTAGATTGGGCCCTTCAAATTTTCTGAGATAATTTCSAATAATACCTATAGGTTGTAGAATTTGGAGGGTGATGAAGTTCTTGGTGGCCCTGTAAATGGTCATTTTCTGAAGAATTTTTTTATTTGAGCCATAAGTGGCTCCTAAGTCTTTGTAAATATTGTTTTTCCTTTGTTTCGATTTCACAAGTGACTCCATAGCCCAACAACAAGGCACTGAAACTGTAGAAGAGTTCTTGGCATCTCACAAGGAGCAAGCCATCCCCCATGGAGCCTAATGTTATCACATTTATTGGTAAGGGGGTTATTTTCCTAAGAAATGGACCCCTTTGACGAAAAAATGGCAATAAATGGGTTAAAACCCCACTTATCCTAAGTTTTGAGGCCCAAGCGCGTGATACTAAGGTGCACGTGGATCTAGGTAGCCGATATCTGCGTGATCAGATCTACGGTGCAGGAGCCATATCGGACCCCCCCTCAACGTTTTTCCTTTAAAGAGGGGGGGGTCTGAGTTAGTGGTTTTCAAATGCGAGGCCCCCACTAACATGTCACCCTCTCCTTAACTCAGACCCCCTCGACCTAAAACCTCTTACTGCTACCTACCCCCTCTGAATAGACCACTTACCACTCCCGCTTACCTCTCCATCCCCCCACTGCCATCTGTTTTCCACTCCACCTCTCTCCTCCACCAGTCACATCTCTCGCTCCCCTTCCACCTTCCACTACCACACATATGTCCTCTACTCACCTTTTGTTTCATATATTTTCCACTTCGCCCCCTCTTATCTTCTGACACCTATTCCTACCAGCCTTCGTGTCTCCTTCACCTAGCCCTCATGCACCTAGTAGTATGTCGATCTCTCCCATCGCCTCAGCCTCTTCATCATTATCCACGTCCGCCAATTGGGTCCCCTTGTACTGGTCCAATGAAGCAGTATACAGCCAAGGGAAAACCACCACGTCCTTGAGATGCAGAGTTGACTCAAGTCTCCCAAATCCCAATGAAGCAGTTATTAAAGTAGTTGGTGGTGGTTGGACATCATTTCTACCTTAAATGGAAGGCCCAAGAAAGGACTGTCAACCAGTGAACTCATTTACAGGCTCGTTCTGAAGCATGATTGTGCCTGACTGAAGTTCATGTCTGACCAGATACTGCATCCACAGTCTTCAAGTAAGTATGCAGATGTAACGCCTTCAATGCAATGACTCGACATGGTTTTTTGGGTTTTGCTTTGAGTATTTAGGAGTCGTTCTCATATCTTGTTAGGGTGGATTGTTGAGTGGAGCTCCCGATTTTAAAGTTTTAGTAGAGCTTCTAGTTCTCTGGTTACGTTATGTATTTGAGACTTCTTGTTTAATGAAATTCAGTTCCCTTTCATCTCTTTGTAATGATTGTATTAGAACACTCAGGCAAGGAAGATCCAGTCGAGGATAGTTATGTTTGTATGGTGCATGTTTGATCATAGTGACATCACTGTTAGTTTTAATCGGTTCCCTATGTTGCTTTCCTTCCAACACTGAATGACCTGGGCATGGACGATCCATTTGGCATTTATTATTGAATTGTGATGTATGATCGATTTCAGTTCATAATAATTTCATTTAGTTCCTTGTGGCTCTGAGCCAATACTATCTTTCCTTCTGAGATTTTCTCTCCTCTAGCTCCTGGAAGACTAGATGCCCATAGCAGACCATTTCATTCTCCTTAATTTCTTCCCCCTACTCACCACTATACTATAAATCGTTGACTGAAGTTAGATCACGACCTCACTTGCCTATGCATGCCAACCCATTTTTCTGAGTTAAAGCGATATAATACTGAGACTGCGCCCATTTGACCATTTTATAATGAACCTGTGACATAAAATTCTGATGGGTATCGGGCTTGCCTTTCCTGCAATCTAAAGGGAGACTTTCGGTGCTAACAGATTACTCAAGAGGAAAATGGCATGGAATAAATGATGTTTTGACCGACTCTAAACAATGCAAAGAAATGAGAATGAAAATATTTCACTTCGATGAAATCTATAATACGAGAAGGAGAAAACATTTATAATTTCCATATGCACAATGTCCCAAAATGCCAAAAACAATGCAATTTCGCTACTTCAAATGCAAGCTATTTTCCCTACCCAAAAGAAAGAATGAAACTATCTTCTTTGTTTGATTCTAATGTATAAATAAATTAAATACAATTCCTTCAATGCTCCACAATGTTCAATCAGATGAAAGAGTCATATGCAGATGCAAAAGACACAAAGCGACAAACATTTCAAACAAAGCATGCACTCAAAGCAATGAGAACTGAAAGAAAACAAGTAGAAACATTTTCTAACAAGAAATCAATCAAGGATTCAACAACTAAAAAAAAAT
>JASDQU011177140.1:3896-26571 GCA_032191745.1 Picea mariana
CTGGCACATATCGTTTGGATGAATGCATCCCAAGGTATTATGAGACCATTTAGGGCTGTCATTATGAGTTCGTCTTTGTCTAGGGTATCTCCAATCGCTTCTAACTATTCTTTGAATTCTGAGATTCTGGAGAAATATTCCTGAATCGTTTCTCCTTTCTGCATCCTTGTATTCTTTAGTTGAGTTCTTAGATTCATGTTCCAGTTTATGTTCTTTCCTTCATACAATATGGTCAAGGCATCAAACATTTCTTTCAGAGTCTTCTTAGATGACACATAAGGAATCAGGTGATCTTTGATTGAATCTGCAATGATTCTTTTGGCCCTAATTGTGTCCTTTTGATGCTTTGCCTTTTCTGCAGCATCGACGAGTTTCAGTACTTATTCTTTGACAAATCTTGCTAGGTCATTCTCTTCAAGAATGAGGCCAATCCTATACTTCCAGGCACATAATTTTTCCACTCCTTCTATCTTGTCAACAAGCTTAACGCTTGCAGACATCTTTTACTTGGAGCTAGGAAAATGACCGAAAAATGAAAGTGGTCAAAATCAAAATCTGAACTTACCAGGAGGTGTGCTTGGCTGAGGTGAGTAGCCTGGTGTGTTTGGATTTGAGAACATCCAAATTTTTCTCCTCCAAACTTGATCTATGGATTTTTGGACTGGTGCTTTTGGTTTTCTGGTACCTTCGGTACTCTGGTACTTCTGGTACACTGGTTTTCTGGTTCTTCTGGTACTTTATGAAACTAGGGTTTCACTTTCTGGGAGATACAACCACTAAAAAGGTGCACTGAGAGTGACAAAGTAATCCTCGGGGGAGGGCACACTTTTCTAGGTGGTTTTAGGGCTGGAAATCTTCACCATCAAAAAGCCCTAATTTGCATGTACGACAACAGTGACATTTTTCACTCTTGTGAAAGATATTTCCTTCAGCTTGGCTCTGATACCATGTTAATGTTTAAGCCATTATTATAGTTCTTTGCATTCAATAGATAACAATAGCATAATACAAGATCACTGAGAAATACACAATCACAAGAGACACACCATTTATCCTGGGAAACCCTCTAGGGGAAGAAAACCCAACAAAGCTTCCTTATTATAGATAGCCAATACAATGCCAAGAGATAACTCAAACTAATACAAAAGATCCTCTCCCAAAGATGCACCACTCTCTTTCCTTATTCTCTAACTGCAGATCCAAAACTTGTCTCTCAATGAGCAAGTGAGTTGTGTGTCTAAGTGAGGTGCTAGCCTCTTTATTTATACAAGACTGGTACATGTGAAGTGTCTCTTCACTGGCAGGGCCGACTTCTCCAACTGGGTGGTTATAACCACCTTTATTATATTTCAGGGCCTCTTTAATATCTTCTAGGGCCGACTTCTTATTCTGCCTGTTACAATTATCTTTTGACCAATCCGCAAAAGGGGATTTGGTCCTTTATAATAACCGACATGATCAATCTGCAATGGGGATTGATCCAATGAATAATATATCAAATAATAATAAGAATACACTTTGCAGTTACATTATTTTAAAATGATCTAGGTGGATATCGGTGGCCACCCACCTTTTCCAACTAACTCAAAACAATTTTCTGGCAATTTTGGTAATTTACTATTTTTAGCAGTTTTTAACTTTTGGGGCCATTTTGAGGCCCTAAATGATGTTTTTGGGAAAACGGGGAGAAATATGGAAGTTATTTTAAATATTTCCCCCAAAATGAATCTCCTTGATGATACCTTTCCAATGGGCTATCATGCGCCTAAAACGAAGATCGTATGCAAAAGTTACGACCCCGGGAAGTTGATGTACTAACTTACCCAAACGGGGCCCACACGACTTTTGGTGCTTCATCTCCCAGGGTTAGTTTTTTGGATGTCTACGGTTTTTGGAATTCTTGTTTATTGTAAAAATTCCTTCAGAGCCTCATTGTAACCATCTTCTTGCGAATGCGAGTAGCCATCACATCTCTTCTCAGAGATAAGCTGCCACCATTCTAGCGAGTATTTCACTCTGTATTTTTATAGTCTCTGTACATTATTTCATTAATAGAAATTGTGTATTATTGTATCTATGTGTTTATGGTTGCATCTATGATACATTTCTGTTATATTATTGGATATCCACGATATCTCTGTGCATTTCTTTATTGTATCTCCACTCTCATTTCATGCCAAAAATAATTCAGATCAATGTAAGAAAAATATAGAAGAAGATTGTTGCATCTATCTTATTCTTTCTAAAATAGGTAGTGCTTATTATGTGTTTGTATCTACCTTTTATTCCATGGAAGAGGCTCTAGGGACAACTTATAAAAACCCAGTCTTGAGAACTTTTGTGATGCTTTGATTAGAGAGCAAGATAAACTTGTACAACTTGGAGTGATGATCACTATAGGTACCTCTAACAAAGCCTTAGTCGTCCATCAGAAAGATAAACCCAAGAATCCCAAGAAGCAACATCCTTGCCACAAAAAAAAGTAATATAAGGGTCCCAAACCCACTCAGATAACTTCCGCTCCCAATGGTGACAAAGGAGAAAAATATAAAAGTAAGAAAACTGACGACATTGCAACTTTTGTGATAAAGATGGTCATGATGAGTCCAAATATTTCAAGAAGATGGTAGATTTAGAAGCAGCGATGAAGAAACACAACATCAATATTAATTCTACTACTACTTCTTCTTCTTCTCATGGACATGCACTTTCTGCTTCCGGTTTCTCCTTCGATACAACTTCTACTTCTTCTTCTGATGAGTGGCTTATTGATTCTGGAGCATCTTATCATATGGCTAAGGATATAGACATATTTTCTGATCTAAATGAATGTAACACCAAGAAAATATTTGTTGGTGATGATAGATCTCTTAGTGTTGAAGGATCTGGAACAATTTAAGTAGAAAATGATAATTTCAATGATGTATTATGTGTTCCAAGTCTTTCTTGTAACCCTCTATTAGTATATCAAATCACTCATTCAGGTGAAGGTAAAACCGCAGAGTTTTCACCTCACCAAGTTTTAATCAAGGATATAAAATATCCTAAGCATTTTCTTACAACTGGAATTGCTGATGACATTATCAGGTTGTACAAGTTTGACAACTTTGGGTCATCATTGTTTTCATCAGTTTTTGTTGCTCATAGAGATGACTTGAGCAAACTTTGGCATGAGAATTTTGGTCATCTAAACTATCAATCATTGCAACAACTATGTAATCAATAGATGGTGACTGGTCTTCCTCTTGTTTCATGTAGAGATGGTGTTTGTGCTAGTTGTGTTCTTAGCAAACATCATTGGGACAATTTTGACAAGCATACCTTTTGGCACGCCTTAGACCCTTTGCAGCTTGTTCACAGTGATTTGTGTAGTCCACTTTCTTCTCCTTCTTTTTCTGGGTGCAAGTATTTCTTAAATTTCATTGATTACTTTTCCAGACGTACTTGGGTTTACTTCTTAAAACTTAAGGGTGAAATTTTTGACCTACAAGGCCCTTGTAGAAAAGAAATATGGACATCACATTCAAAGGTTAAGAACAAATAATGGAGGAGAATACGTGAACAATAATTTTACAAGTTATTGCACTACATAGGGCATCCAAATGCAACACATTGTTCCATATACACCACAAAAAAATGGTGTTGCTGAGAGAAAGAACTGTGCATTAAAATGAATGGCTAATTGTATGATCCAATCTAAGGAATTAAGTCTAAAGAATTGGGCGAAAGCAATCAACTGTGCAAATTACATAGTTAATTGCACTCTCACAAAGGCTTTTAAAAATATAACACTGAAAGAAGCTTGGACTAAAATTAAACCAGATGTAAGTCACTTCTGTGTATTTGGCATTATAGCATGGGCTCACATTCTTGATGAGAGAAGGAAAGCATTGCAACCAAAAAGTGAGAAGTGTATATTTGTTGGTTATTCAGAAGATGTCAAAGGTTATAGACTTCTTCAACCACATTGTAATGAAATATTTCCGTGACCCTTCTTTTCCTATGGCTTGGACTAGTTTTTAGGAGAATGTTTGTTAGGGCCGTCTTTCTCATACTTCGTTTGTTGCATATTTGTAGACCTGAACTCCGTTTGTTCTGGTGCTTAAATTTTTTCTCAATTTTAACAACATATCGATAAGCAGAACCAAGTGACGAGATGCCCAGAAAATCCATTTCAGTTTGGATGTATCTGTGTAGAGCCCCATGATATTTCAGAACCATATGTCACTTAGAGTCTTTGATACCCAGCTTAGTGTGCAAGGTATGGGAGGTATTGGTGAACTCTGAAACTTCTTGGCCCCTCTCTTGTTGCAGTGTGGTCCATCTCATGTACTGGTCCTCATAGTTTCCAACAAGGTAATACCGTTCCTTTACTGCATCCACAAAAAACTCCCAAGTGGGCTCGACCCCATATATTCCAGAATCCTCTGTGGAATTTTTCTCCCAGTAAGTTTCCCACCAATGTTTGACATGAGGGAGAGATTTAAGGAGTGCAAAGGTGATCTTTTCTTTGTCGGAAAAATTGTGAACAAAGAAATAACCTTCTAGCAAAGTTAACCATTTGTCTAGGGCATTCGCATTTATCTGTCCTTCAAATACATGAATATCAAAATTAACTTGTACCTTGAAAGGAGAGGTGCCTCCAAAGTGGCCACTTGATGTAGATGTGCCTATATAGGCAGACGTTGTAGGATGTGGGAAAAATTCTCCATCATTTCATCCCTCTGTCGCGTGAGAGCTTGCTCAAGCAACAAATTGATAGGATTGTATGCTCCATCGTTTTTCTTTTCTTCCGCCATTGAGGGTTTCTTGGGTGTGCGAGAGCGATTGTCTTCAAGAGAGACAAGCTCAAGACCCAACTTGCTATACTCAGACCTCATCGGGGACATGCATTGAAAAAATGATCAAGAGCAACCTACTCTAATACCACTGATCCATATTATTTTCGACACGAAATGAGAGCGGAGATACAATAAAGAAATGCATAGAGATATCGCGGATATCCAATAATATAACATAAATGTATCAGATATGCAACCATAAACACAAATATACTATAATACACAATTTCTATTAATGAAATAAATGTACAAAGATTGTAAAAATACAAAGTGAAAGACTTGCTAGAATGGTGGCAGCTTATCTCTGAGAAGAGATGTGACAGCTACTCGCATTCACAATAAGATGGTTACAATGAGGCTCTAAAGGCCTTTTTACAATAAATAGGAATTTCAAAAACTCTAGACATCAAAAAACCTAACCGTGGGAGATGAAGCGCCAAAATTCGTGTGGGCCCCGTTTATGTAAGTTAGTACATCAACTTCCCGGGGTCGTAACTTTTCCATACGATCTTCGTTTTAGGCGCATGATATTCCGTTGGAAAGGTATCGCCGATGAGATTCATTTCGGGGGAGATATTGAAGGAACTTCTATATTTCTCCCTGTTTTCCCAAAAATGTCGTTTAGGGCCTCAAAATGGCCCTGAAAGTTGAAAACTGCTAAAAATAGTAAATTACCAAAAGTGCCAGAAAACTGTTTTGAGTCAGTTGGAAAAGTTGGGTGGCCACTGATATCCACCTGGATCATACATTCTTCACATAAATTTATGAGTGTTTTAAACTTAGATAGATAGTCTTCAATGCAAGAAAAATCATTTGGACTTAAAGTCGATACTTGATTTTCTAACTGTTGTGCTCGAATAATATTGTGTTTACCAAACCCAGATTCAATCTTGTCCCAAGATTCTTTTGGTTGATCAATCAATTGAAGGTAGAACCTTAAATCAGGAGAGATGGGCATTCTGATTAATCCACGTGCTTCGTCATTCCTATTATCCAAATTTAATTTCTTATCAACATCAATGGGTGTTGTTTCCTTTCCCAAGGTAATTTGGTACAAGCCTTTACTTCTTAATAAATCCCCCACATGGGATTTCCATTGGAAGTAGTTGGTGCTGGTAAGCAAGAGATTACTTGTAGAAGCCATATTAAATATGAAGACAATGTGGACTCAAAAACTGAAACCGATGATCTGGATGGAAAGATCTCAAAAAGTTATGTGTTTTTAAAACAAATGACACTGAAAATGAACTTTGGATGTGAAAGTTATGCCCTTAAAAAAAAAAAACATAAACGGTAACCAAAGGACCGCGTGGTAGTGTAAGTTGCTTTATGAAGTGACCCATTTTTATAAAGAGAAGTAAGGATCACTTTTACAATGAAGTTACTTTATAAAAGAAAAGTTGCATGCAAAATAAATAAATCTAAAATAAAATATTAAAGCTACTTATAATAATTCACTTTTATACTTGAAGTGAAATACACTTTACAATTTTAGCATGAACTTTTTCAAAAAGAGTAACAAAAGAAAAACTTGAACTCAAGACCTCTTACTTAATAATGCAAATTTTAGCCAAATGGTCTAGAAAAACATATTGTATTGTTGTTGTTGAGGATTGAGGGTGTTTTTGGAGAGCATGCTAAAAAAAATCTTTTTTCACACAAGAAAAAAATTAGGTTCTCGATGACAACAAGGGTTAGATCTCGGTTAGCTTACTCGGAAGATGCACCTTTTCCTATTGATTTCTCATTTGTCGATATCGCATAGGGTGCGGGGAAAAGAGCATACACAGATCTAAAAGAGTATCAAACCAGAAATAAATAATATAAAACCAAAATAAAACCAAAATAATACTTTGCAAAAATTGAAAAAATGCGTATTTAGGCTTTATACCTCCAGATCTGACTGAAATGACTGTATCTAGGGCAAACAAAAGCCTTTTTGAGTGAAACAAAAAGTGTTCCTGACTGAAATGAGTGCTTTGGATGCAATGGAACAATCCTTTCATCCCATAAATGTATGAAAATGACAGAAAATAGAGATGAGACAACTCGACTTCACGATCTCGATCTACAACAGGAGCGGGTCTTCAAACAGGCTTAGATACCATGTTTGAAAACATAGGTATTCCAAAAGAGGATGAACACCTTCAGTAACCACTCACAGAACCAGATCAAAGATCAACACACCAATGTTTTTACGTGGTAAAACCCCTACGGGGAAAGATCCACGGCCCCAACCAACGCGACCACTTGGAGCAGTTTATTAATGCAAAATAAAATATTACAGAGAGATTTTACAAGATATTTTCTCACAATCGATCATCATAAAATGAACCTCCATGCTCTTTAAATAGAGATCATGGACCAATCAGGTGTTAAGCCACAGATCAATGGTCCTTAAGATCGAGGAGAATATGAATCGTCAGATCACTCTATGTCAGGAACATATCGTGACCGTCAGATTTCCTAACTACAAATGCATACTAATGCATACTAAAGAAACACACTAAGAAGCACACTTTTACCTAATGAAACATTAGACCAAGTAGATCTTAACTAACTCCTAAGTGTCTAAATATTATAACAGAGAGCCCTATTTGGATTTTGAAGTTACTGGTGATATTTTGTTTCTACATGGAACACTAGTGTAAAGGGTATGCAAGGTAGATGTATGTAGAAGTAAAACAACCATGTGGGGGAGGGAGGATTTATCTAATGTATAGTCTAATATAGAAATTGTAATAAAATTTCTCCTTATAATATTTTATAAGAAAGTAACCTAATGGATTTTTCCTCTCAACATTTGATCACAAGCTTTTTTTTGCAGGGGTATTTTTCAGAACTACTACATAAAAAGTTGTTAGAATTGATTGTACTGAATACCATACACAGACAACAAACCACTGGTGATTTTTATATTTTTAGGCAACTGATTTTTTTATTTTTTTATTTTATAAGAAAGAATTTATATATAAGGAGCCTTCAAAAAGACAGAGTTACAAAGTGTGAAATAGTGCCGTACTGTAATAAATGAACTTCCCTATGGGGAAACCAATTCAGCCAGTCGGTGTTGGGATCAAAATGACTACTAGTCTTATAAACATTGAAAAAAAGAGTGAAGAAAAGTAAACTAAAAGTCATAAGTACAACTCTAATATTGGCCTTCATGAGGCCACAAAAGACCTATGTGTTGGTCATACACTTGGCTTGTAAGTTGGCCAGCCAGACGGAGAGGTGGCATGGGTTGCAAGGTCCTAGGGCTCCTCTTCGACAACTTCCCCTCTCCATTCCATTTTCTCATGTGTCTCGGTGTCCGAGTCACCCCTTTCTAGTCTGTCATCGGGCCATGTGCCTCCCAATTCCTTGGGCACATGCAAGCCCAATTCTGCTGCAACATATGCCCAGGGTGTTTCTTCTTCGGTGGGCGTGTATTCCTTGTCCATGACCACATGCATGGCCTGCCCAGAGTCACCACTTCCTATGGGAAACCTCCTTTCACTTGTTTCTCCTGTATGAATGTGCTCTTCTGCCTCTGGTGCATCTGGTGTGAAGTGGAAGGCCCCTTGTAAGGTGGAGAGGATTTGAAGAAGCACAGAGGTCTTCCCATCCAGTAGCTCCAACCGAAACTGGAGGTCATCTAGGCCCCGTCGAAGCTCAAAGACCAGCCTGTGGAGAATGGCCATGCTATCTTGCAATTGTGAGTCTGAGACTGAGTCTGAAAAGGAATGTGGCCTAGGTTGAGTTTCCTGTAGAAGAGGTGGTGCTTCTGAGGGTGGGTGAGTTGAGAAGGTATCTGGTGGAGTTGGTGTACTGGCTGGTGAATTTGGTGGTACTGCAGAAGGCGCCCAATATGAAGACGCTCTATCAAGGATGGGTCCTGAGGGAAAACCCAATGAGCTATTAGCGAGTGCCATCCCCTCAAGTCGAGAAATGAGAAGGGAGGAGGTGGTGAGTGGTTCTTGTTCAGACTACAAGGAATGCGAGGAGTGTGAGGGGGACGAACCAAGGGAGGAGCCCAGGGAGATTGAAGGCACCCAAGCTAGGACCAATTGAGGCCACAGTGGTTGCCAGGGCAAGCCTCTCCTTGGCTTGTCTCTCTGTCTCGACATTTTGATGACCTAGGGTGAGATTGTGAGCATAGGGAAAGACCCCAAATGGTCGAGGAGGAGCTGGATAAAAAGCCAGTTGTAGGAGAGTGCAACAAAGGAGGGAGGTTGGAATGAGGCATGGATTTGCAGTTGATGAAGAAGAAGGCCATGTCGCATGCACAGAGTAATGGAATGTTCAATGAGTAGAGCCATGGAGGGGACAACTTAAGGAGGTCAGGTGCACCAGGCTTAATGTTACCTGGGACGTCGTATGGGGGAGTTAAATGCATGGGGGTGGCGGTGGTGCTTGCCACGCTTTAGTCACATAGAAATCGCCATGCTGGCCTCTTCGTGCTGCCTCCGAGTGCCATGCGTCTTGCACTATCACCCCATCTGGGGGTATATTCATTGCAATGGCTTTTTCAGTGCACTGCTGGAGTATGGGATGTGTTGGATTGAGGGAAGTTTGGCACAGGAGTTCCGATCCTTCCCAATTCGTTCCCATATTTTTCGGTTCATCCACCACCTAATTTGCCTTTCTCCTGATGTGTGAGGGGATGAAGACCTGATTGGGTTGCAGGGGATTCACAATTGTTCTTAGTTCATAGGAGAGTCTCCAACAAGGTGAGATTCACTCTGGGTCAGCTCCATTCAATATTCTCCCGAAGAGATTGGTAATGACTAACGAATCCCCTTCAACAATCAGCTTGGTGAAGTTGTGCTCAATTGCTAATTGCAAGCCTTGGGTGATCCCCCATAACTCTGCAATATTGTTCTTAGTGTGGCCTAGGTTGTCTACATTAATGAGAAGAATATGGCTTTGGTGATCACGAAAGACCACACCATAACCTGTTGCCCTGGGCTTACCCTTGGAGGCTCCATCGAAGTTGAGTTTGATGAAGCCTTCTGTGGGGGTGGACCAATGTGTGGGGCTGCTTTGAAGAGGTTGAGTGGTGGGGGGGGGGACAGATCCTGAACCAAATTGACTTTCCAGTGCTGAAGAATACTTTTCTCAGAAGGAGGGCTATTCAGATCCGTTGCATGCCAATGTTGTAGCCTGATGGTTTCCAGAATGTTGAGGCGACTTTTCTTCCAACAATGCTTCCAAGGGAGCGAATCATTCCTGAAGATTCTTTTGTTCCGTTCCTTCTAGATTTGCCAAAGTATAAAGTCTGGGAGAAGTTTCCAGATATGGTTGAGAAGGGGTGATTGAAAAACATTGTCTCTCCATTCTGCTATGGTGTCGATGATACTGTCCCTCTTGCGATCCGAGGTGCGCATGATCAATGCACATTGATCCCAAAATTGAGTGGTGTAGGGGAAGGTGTTGAGGAGATGGTTCATAGTCTCGGCTTCTTCTCCACAAAGCATATAGATGGAAGGACCAAAAAAAACCCTTTTCGAGAGGTTATCCCAAGTGAGGATGCTCGAGTGAGTAACAAGCCAGAGGAAAAGACTGATTTTTGGCCAGTGTTTCAGGGCCCATATTTTGCTCCACTCCTTCCTTAGGGGTAACAAGCCCGAGTGAGTTTTAATGGCATAGGCCTCTTTTATGAAGAAGGTGCCCCTTGGTGAGTATCCCCATCATAGGATGTCCTCCCCTGTAAGAATGGGGATTTTCCTTTTATTGATTTTGATGTGCCAGGGCTGAAGGTCCACGTGTGCCTCTAAATTCAGGTGCTCCTTGTTTGAAATCCAACATCTCCAGGTGGGCTCTGTTGGGTTGTCCTACCAGTAGTCTACCACTTTTTTCAGGCCTGCCTGTGTGGCTGGGATGATGAAAGTGTTAGCCTAGTCTTCATGTTACAGAATTGGCCATTGCTGCCACAAATCTTTCCAGAACAAAGTTGTTTTCCCATTTCTAATTTCCCAAAAGACGTGACTTGTGACAAGATGTCGATTATGCCTGGCTATCATCAAGATTAGGGATCCAGGGTTGTCCCCATTCCATCTAATCAGGTTTCTCTTTGCCATGTTGGGTGCATATTTCCTTCTCCAGAGCTTAGTCCACGGATCTTGAGGTTTTTTGAGCCATCTCCACTAGACCTTAGCACTTAGGATTTTGTTCATAACTGAGGGGTCCCTTAACCCAAGGCCCCCTTGAGATTTGGGTTTGCAAAGTTTATCCTAGCTGATCAGTGCCAGTTTTTTGCATGTTTTAAGGCCTTGCCAAAGGAAATTCCTTTGCAAGTTTTTAATGGTAGTAAGGACAAAGTTTGGGGCTGCGAGAGAAGAAAAGGTATAGACAGGTAGGGCTTGAAGCATAGATTTAAGTAAAATGAGGAAGCTGGGGAGATTGAGGGCTTTGTAGGTCCAGGAACAAAGCCTCTTAGAAAAGGAGGAGAGAATATGCTCCCACAAACTGTTCCTGAGGGCATTGTCTAGCAAGGGGATGTTGAGGTATTTGGACAGAAGGGAGCTTCGAGTGAAACCCACGATTTTAGAGATATGGCATTGAATCAGAGCTGGTGTATTGAAGAAGAAAATATGGGATTTGTCTTTGTTAAAGTCTAGTCCTGAGGCATCACAAAAAGTTTGAAGGATTGCGAGGAAAGAGTGGGCTTCCTTTACTGTGGGGGGCCCATCATCAGGGTATCGTCAACAAATTGGCTATGAGAGATCGGAGGAGAGATACCGTGCAGGGGTAGACCAGTCAATGATTTATTTTCTATGGCGGCGTGAATGGAGCGACTGAGACCCTCAGCTATAATAATGAAAAGGAAAGGGGAAAGAGGGTCACCTTGTCTGATTCCTCTAGAGGAAGAAAAAGGACGAGAAGGGACCCCATTAACCAGGATAGAAAAGAAAGCAGAGGAGGTAAGATTTAGGATCCACTCTACCCAAGTGTGGTCAAAACCAAAGGAAAGGAGAATTGCATGCATGTAATCCCAACTTAACTTGTCAAAGGATTTGGAAAGGTCCAGTTTTAGGAGCATACCTGGCGTACGGGTCTTCTGCAAGGAGTGAATCACTTCATGCGCTAGTATGACGTTGTCCAGGATTTGTCTGCCTTCCACATAGCCCGATTTCTCTAGAGAGATGATCCACGGTAGGATGGGCTTGAGTCATCTGGCGATCACTTTGGTTAGGATATTATAGATGATGTTGCACAACGTGATGGGTTGAAATTTATTAGGGTGAGTGATCTTCTCCTCTTTGGGAATGAGGGTGAGGAAAGTAGCGTTGAGAGCTGGGAGGACTTGCCCTAAAGATCTGGAGTCTTCAATGATTTCGTGAACCTCTTCCCTGATCATCTTCGAGTAGTGACAGAAGAAGTCGCTAATAAATCCATCCGGTCCCGGAGCCTTGCCATTGGGGGTGTCCTAGAGTGCTTGATCAACTTCCTCGAGAGCGATGGGCCTAAGCAGAGTTGCATTATGTTCCTAAGTGATTAGGGTCAGTATGTGCTACGTAACCTTGGCAATGGATTGAGATCTGTTTTGTATGGGATCCACAAGGAGGTATTTGTAGTAAGCGATCAGTTCCTTTTCCAAATCCTCATGAGAATGGATGAGTTGGCCATCGATAGAGGTTAACTGCATGATTCGATTGGTGTGCCACTGCTAAAGGGTGGACATGTGAAAAAACTTGGTGTTTCGGTCACCCTCCTTGAGCCACTGGATGTGAGATTTTTGTTTCCACAGAATCTCTTCTTGGGCTTTCTTGTCTTCCAACTGTTGGGTTAAATATGCTTCCTAGGTTTTAAGGTCTTCAGTGAGTCCATGCTCCCAGATTTTTCTTTGTATCATGCTCATTTGATCTTTCAACTATTTTTGGGAGTTGAAAATATTGCCAAAGGTTTGCCTATTCCAGAGTCTGAGCTGTTGCTTAAGATTCTTGAGCCTCTATTGGAATTAGTACATCTTGGAGCCATGAGGTACCACTTCCTCCCTCTACCACTCATGGATTTTTTCATGAAAATCCAGGTGGCTGATCCAGAACTATTCAAACTTGAAGGGTTTCTGACCTGGGGTGGCCGACACATTCATCCATAGTTGAATGGGCTAGTGATCTGACTTGTGAAAATCCAGAATGCTTGCCTCAAGAGCTGTGACTTCCAACAGGAGGGAGTCTAATATGAAGAACTGATCTAGTTTGCAGGCTATTTGATGTATTCTAGTTCTCCAGTTTGTCCAGGTGAAGGTGCCATTGGGGGTTTCTAGGTCAATGAGGTCGATGTTATCTATAAGATTTTGGAAGTTGTTGGATTCCTGTTCGAGGCATCGAGTTCCTCCTTTTTTTTCATCCAGATTGTGTATTAGGTTGAAGTCACCCCCTAAAATCCATCTGCTACCCTTGGTTAAGGTAGACAAGTACTCTATATTTCTGAGGAAGGCTTGCTTATCCCTGGTACTGGCTGGTCCATAGACATTGGAGAGGTGGCTAGGTTTATTGGATCCGATGAGCCTGTAGGCGGCCATGATAGACCATTTGGTCATGCTGAAGGTTTTCATAATGGTTGTGTTGGGGTTCCAAAGTATAGCTAGGCCTCTGGCTGTGCCTGTGGCCACTGTGGATACCTCTTTCACTTGCTTCCAAAAGTAAGGGAGAAGCCTATCTATGTCTTCAGTATCACATTTTGTTTCTTGGAGCAACATTATGTCCAGTTTCTCTGCTAAGATCAAATCTCGTAGTAGTTTTTTCTTGCCACGCCCGTTGAGACCTCTTATATTCCAGGAGAGGATCTTTATGAGGAGGAGGGGGAGGGGAGAGGGGGAAAGCTGTCTAAGATGAGGTGGATCTGAGCGGAGTTCACCATGAAGTGACCTATCTCTTGTATGATCTTGTTCTTCGACTTCCTTCCTCTTTTCTTTTCATCTTTCTAAGGTTTGCTTTGATCCTTTGGCTGGTTCCCTTGTATTCCCAAACCCTTACTGGATCTGGCTGTGGATCCAGCTGAGAAGTTGAGGAAGACCTTGTGCACTTTTCATAGTTGATCTGGAGGTATGGTGTACAGTTTCTAGTGTTGATATGCCTGCTCTAGGTGCTTCACGTCCACACCTGCTAGTTCTTTCTTGTCGAGGTCCATCTCAACATCCCCATCCTCTGTTTCCAGGTGATCCTCTATTCAAGTTGTGGGGTTTGTTGATGAAGTGTTTGGATTCATCATCGACAACGATCACTCTTTCCCTTTGCCTATTTTTTGGGATGTTTTCTCCATCTGCACCTCCTTGGGGTCTGAGGGGTTCTTTGGTTGATCTTGTAGGACCACATATTTGTTGCTGGTGGACGGATCCTTACTTGCCTGGGTTGCCTGCTTTCTTCCTCCTTGTCTACTCTTTCCAGGCGCCTGAGCAAAGCCATCCTTGTGTTTTCCGATATCTGAATTCCCCTCTTTGATTGTGGCATTGAGGGGGCATTCTCTGAAAAGATGTTCATGCTCATGGCATTTCCTACATCTGAACGGGATATGTTCATAGTCAATGGTTTGCATCCAGTCCTCATCATGGTATTCTATGGCTATGGATCCTGGGAGTGGCTTGGCTATGTTCAAGTATACACAGATGCGCGCATATGAGGTGTATCATCTTTGCTTAGTGGCCTCTGAATATTTGACATAGATGACAATGGTGTTACCTATGCCTGCAAGAAACTCGTCCAACCAGAATTCCTGAGGTAGGGAATATAGTCTGATCCACACTGGTGCATGTGCGAAGTCTTCTATTTCAGGGCTAAATTTCTCTATCCAGAACCTCAAGAAGAGTCCCGCTGAGTTGAAAAAATACGGCCCTTCGTAAAAAATGCGGTTTTGGTCCTCGAGGTTATGTAGGATGATGGTGAAGAAACCCTTGGAGCCCAGTTACAGTTCATAATGTCCTTTGAGCTTCCACCAATGTTGTATCCATTTGACCAGGTCCCGTTACGAGGGTCAGAGCCCTAAAAATTTGCCTACTAAGGTGTAATCTCTCATATATTGTTTCTTCTCCTCAATGCGGGGAGAGCTGGTAATGTATTTCGAGGCATGTGGTGCTTGTGGGATACACTTTCTTGGTATCCATGGCCTTGAAGCACTTGCGGGTGCTGGATATTTCCCTAAATCAATGTCCATCTCCTTGTCTTTGAAGGTTCCTTTGGCCAATAACTTGAAGCGTAGATCTAGGGGAGGTTCGAAGGTCGGCCACTTGGAGTCCTCTCCCGTGCTTCCATTCACCATTGCCTGGCTGTAAGAGGGCCCTCTCAGCCCTCCTTCCTTTAGAGGCATGCACCCCAATGGGGCAAATAGTTGTAGCAGAGCAGCAGAAACCCTAAACCCTAGCCTGGAGCCGCTTCCTTAGTTCCACCGATCATGTACTTGTGGATTGTTCTCCTAGATGGAAACTAATTTTGTCTTCAATAGTATTTGAGATCCTCATTTTTTTTGTTGATATTGAATGACTTCGAGTTTGTGGTTTAGTTTTCATCTACAAATATTTTTGTTATATATTATATTGCAACAAGAGAAGCAAGGTATATTATATAGCCCAGGTGGAAGTGGGGAGTGATTCATAAACTCTTGGTGTATTCATGCATAGAATCTAGTGGTTCATTGAATCTATATGGCACATTGGGTGGACTGACTATTGACACAAGCACAATCCTATTTAAACCCAAGTCTGATATTCCCCTCGAGATTGCAAATCTTGAGGATGCATGTCTTGAGTTCACACAAATGGTTGATGTGTCAAATATTGGAGAAACGTGCAAAATTCAGATGCATATTAGACCTGCATTTAGAGAGTCATGTGCTAGTTTTATACAATAGTAGAGTTACAAAAAATGTGTTACTCATAAATTTTAATAACATTGGTTTTTTTAAATAACTGCATGGGGTGAATTTTAAGGTAGCAAGTCATTCAATTTACTAGTGGACTATTTTTCAGATTCAATTTCCTAGTAAAGTACCATGTAGGGTAGAGATTTTAAAAATGAAACTAAACTCGAGGAGTCTTAATTTTAATGTCCTATCCATTATATTTAGCTTTGTCCATAAAGTATAATTGTGCAAATTTATTTAATCGGTATTGTCTGTCAATATCTGGACACAAGCTCAATGCCCTTGGGGACAAATTTTCCTACAACATATCATAGTGTTTTGTACTATGCACTGGATGTAATGCAGTCCATGGAATCTATGTTTTCCCCGCTCTTTGCGGGACACACTATTCTTTACAAATTCAGCTATCAATTCTTTTGTTTTCCAGTTTATCCCATTTTTATGTAGGTGGTCTCCTAATGTCTTTTCATCTTGATCCTTGTCCTGAAAGTCATACCTATATTTATTTTCTTCAAATTCTTCATATGAAAATCATCCAATCTAAAACAAATAAGGAAACATTGATGCTCTTTTTATAGGTTGATTGATTGAAAAATAATTGCAGTAAGTTGTATTATGTATACAAGAGTTTGTTTATCTTACATGCAAAATACATGATTATTTATTGTTGAATTACTTTATGTCTTAAAATTGTTGAAGCCCCCATTTAAAGATAATCTTCTTGCACTATTTTAGTTCACTTGTATTTTATAGCTCACTTCCATGTTTTGGTGTAAGTTGTTAAGGCCACTCATTTCACCTACTTCATAATTTTCCACGTATCCTCTACTTTTTCTTTTCTTTGACGATGTTTAATCTTGTGTGCATCTATTGGAAATAGGTTAGATGTCACTACACTGAGGTTTGCTTATTTTTTAATTTTGTTTGTGATTTGTGATTTGCGAGTGTATAAGAGTTTCATCATGTTTCCATACTAAGCATAGAAATAAAAATGGGTATTAAAAATGCCATGAAAAAAATGGATACCTATAATATCTGGTAAAAATAGGGGGTTTTAAAATTGTACATATGTATTGGGAGGGGGGTTCAAAAAAAGGATTTTAGGGTGTTATTTCCAAGATCTAGTGAAATTAGGGGTATTCTCTAATATCCCATGAACAAACGTGCTATGTCACAATTTCATTGAGCGAAGCCCCCATGGGATTTCTCGACTTGACTCATTGCATTCATCTTCTTCTTGAATACCCACTTTTAACCAATGAGCTTTCTTCCATTAGGTAATTTGAATAAATCCCATTTCTCATTCTTGTGCAAGGATTCTATCTCTTCGACCATGGAGTCCTTCTAGAGTCTACCCTCTGTCGATTTAGTTACCTCCCTAACCGACTTGGGCTCCTTGTCGGTGGAAGTTAACACAAATGCAGAATGAAAATTGGGTGCACTATACCTTTTGATTGGTTTTCTTACTCATTTATACCTCATTACAAATGGGGTCGGTTGTTCCACCTCTTCACTTGATTCAATCGACTCATTTATGAATCATCTTCTTCATTTCTCAGTTCAAACCTCACCTTCTCTAGATTATTCTATGTTTGATCCATCACTTCAGATTTAGACTTCTTTCTTACTTCTCTGAAGACCACATCTTGATTGTACATTTTTTCCCTTGATGCAAGATCCCTGAGCTTATATCCTTTCATTCCTTCTTTTTATCCAATGAAAATACACTCGACAACCTTCTTGTCTAGCTTGCTACATTTTTCCTTGGGAACATGCACAAATGCATCACAACCAAATACTTTGAGATGCGAAATTGAAGACTTCTTACCATACCATACTTCATGTGGAGTCATGCCGACTAGTGCCAACGAAGGAGACATATTCACCAGATATTTTGTAGTTTTGACTACCTCTACCCATGATTCTTGTGCAAGCCAAGCACCATTGAGAATGCTCCTTTCCTTGTCCATCAATGTTCTGTTTTTTGGTTGTGGAGCCTGATTATATTCCTGATTCATAGGTCTTTGTTTTCACCCATGTTTATACCCCATGAATGCTATACACCCCAAAAGATTGTACACCCCTCCACGCGGAGGGGTTGCAGGGGGGGCTTGCCCCCCCTATGAGGTTCGGGGACGAAGCCCCCAAAGGGAAAATTTCCTTGTAAATGTTTATTGTAATTTCATATTAAATATGAACCGTTCATCATTAAGTCACATATCTTACAATAGAGATCATGTTAGGGTTTTTTTCCCTAGAAGGAAACCCTCTTTTATGAGGGAATTGTATTGCAACTGTGTATTATTGCAAATATTGTATTATGAGAGAGGATACTGTCAGAAAAAGAAGAGGAAATTACAATTGTTGTGTTATATGTTATATCCCTTCATTTTTTTGGATAATAAAAAGGAAGGACCTGTCAAGTTATCTGGTGGACGTAACTCACACTGGGTGAACCACGTATATCTGTGTCTCTATTTTATTGTGTATCTTGTGTGTTTTATTTCCACATTTGTTTTATTTTATTTCTCTGTGATCTTGTGTTTCTAACAACTGGTATTAGAGTGAAAGGTAAGTTGTAGGAAAAGAGGGTTCCTGGTTTGAGTGGGAGCAATGGCGAAAGATGAAAATTTTAGAGTTGAGAAATTTAACGGCCAAAACTACCAGTTATCGAAGATGCAGATGGAAGATTATTTATATCAAAAGCATCTATTTCTACCATTAGGAAGAATAGAAAAGAAGTCGACGACCATGAAGGATGAAGAATGGGAGGTTCTTGACAGAAAGGCACTAGGAACGATATGGCTGAGCCTGGAAGTGTCGGTGGCTTTCAATATTTTAAAAGAAAAGACAATGAAGGGGATGATGGACGCATTGGCTAGCTGTATGAAAAAATATCAACGTCCAATAAGGTATTTCTAATGAAAATATTATTTAATATGAATATGTTAGAAGGTGGGTCTATTGCAGATCATTTAAATGAATTTAATACGGTTACTAATCATACAAGTTCTGTAAAAGTGGACTTTGATGATGAGGTCAGGACTCTTTTAATCTTGTGCTCATTGCTAGAAAGACAGAACAACTTGGTCATGGATGTAAGTAAATTTGTCTCTGGTTCAAACACTTTAAAATTTGATGATGTTGTTGGTGTTATCCTTAGCGAGGAAATGGGACGAAAAATCACAGGTGAGACATTAGGTAATGCATTAAACGTGGAGAAAAGGGGAAGACAAAAGGATAGAGGACAGGGCTCAGGGAACTGCATGAACTCTAGGAAGGGTAGATCCAAATCCAGACTAGGAAAGATAGAGTGTTGGAATTGTGGGAATAAAGGACATATAAAGAAATATTGCAGAGTTGCAAAGAAACAAAGAGATGGACAACAAGAGAAATATCAGGAAGCAAATGTAACAGGTGATGTGTTACAAGATGATTTTATTTTTTATGTAGATAATATTTATGAGTCTTGGGTAGTAGATTCAGGGGCTTCATTTCATGCCACCCCCATAGGAAACATTTTATAGATTATGTTCAAGGTGATTTTGGATTGGTTCATTTGGGTGATGATGTACCATGCAAAATTGTTGGAATGGGTAAGGTACAAATAAAGAAAAAGAATGGAAACTAGTGGTTGTTGAAAGAGGTAATACTTGTACCAGATCTAAGGAAAAATCTAATTTCAACAGGGAAGTTGGAAAGTGAAGGATGTATATATATTTTTACAGATAAGGCGTGGAAGGTCACCAAAGGATCACTGGTGATAGTAGGAGAGAAGGTAGGTACATTGTATTTATATACTGGTAATACTGACTCTTCTATCTCTTTAGTTTCTACCAGAGTGGATACAACATTGTGGCATCAGAGGATTGGACACATGAATGAGAAGGGGATGCAGATACTTCAAAAAAGAAATTTGTTGCCAGATATTAAACAAATTGATTTGGATTTATGTGAGCACTGTGTTTATGGAAAATATAAGAGAGTCATATTTCTTAGAGTCGGAAGAGAAAAGAAGAGTGAACGGTTAGAGCTTGTACAAACAGATGTATGGGGACCATCTCAGGTATCATCTCTTGTTGGCTCTCATTTTTATGTTACTTTTATTGATGGTGCAACTAGAAAAACTTGGGTTTATTGCATTCAACAAAAATCTGATGTTTTTGATACTTTTAAGAAATGGAAATATTTGGTTGAGAATGAGACAGGAAAAATGTTGAAGTGTTTCATATCATAAAATGGAGGTGAATATTGCAGTAAGACGTTTGATTATTATTGTTCTTACCATGGGATTTGTAGAGAGAAGACATTTCTAAAAACACCACAAGAAAATGGTGTGTCAAAAAGGATGAATAGGACCAACATGGAGCATACAAGGAGTATGAGATTGCTTGCAGAGTTGTCCTTACAGTTTTGGGCAGACGTTGTAGATACTGTTGTTTACTTGATAAAGATAGGACCTTCAAATTATTTGGATGGTTTCATTTCAGAGGAGGCATGGACAAGTCAAAAGGTAAACTATTTATTTCTGAATACTTTCGGTTGTGAAGCATTTGTCCATATTGATAAAGAAAATAGAACAAAGCTTGAAGAAAAATCCAAGAAGTGTACCTTTATTGGATATGGTGTTAATGATTTGGTTATCTATTATGGGATTATGAAAATCACAAAGTCATTAGGAGTAAGGATGTCATATTCAATGAGAAGGTCATGTACAAATATCGGTTGCAGGGAAAGAAACAGGAAAAAAAAAACATAATATATAGTGCTTGATGAGATCACTGAAAACCAAATTCCAAAGGTACCAGAAAATAAAAATGTACAACAACAGGATAAGAAGGTACCCCAAACTCCTGCAAGTGTTGTTACAAGATCTACCAGGCTAAGTAGACCCCCTGAACGATACTCTCCTTCATTGTATTATTTATTGTTGACTGATTCTAGTCAACCATAATGTTATGAAGAGGCAATGCAGGTAGACACTAAAAATAAGTGGGAGAAAGGCATGAAAGAGAAAATGGAATCCTTGGTAAATAACCAGACTTGGGACTTGGTCCAGTTTCCTGCAGGAAAAAGAGCATTGTAGAATAAATGGGTTTACAAGTTGAAGGAAGAAGATGGAGGAAAAAATCGGTACAAGGCTAGACTTGTTGTAAAGGGGTTTGCAAAAAAGAAAGGTATAGATTTTGATGAAATATTTTCTCTTGTTGTTAATATAACTTCAATTAGGACTATTTTAAGTCTTGTGGTAGTAGAATATTTGCATCTTGAACAATTAGATGTAAAAACAACTTTTCTCCATTGGGATTTGTATGAATAGATTTATATGCAGCAACCATAGGGGTATGAGGTCAAGGGAAAGAAAATTTGGTATGCAGGTTGAAGAAGAGCTTGTATGTCCTAAAGCAAGCTCCAAGGCAGTGGTATTTGAAGTTTGACAGGTTTATGACAGAACAAGGTTATAGTATATGCCATTACAATCATTGTGTTTATTTTAAAAGACTAGAAAATGGGAGTTTGTTGACGGACATATGTGAACACACCTGTCAACTGTGAGGGAAATTCCGGTCCGAAGTTGTTTAAGTAACCTAAGTCATTTGGTATGACTCACCCTGATGGGTTTTACTTCTCCATTGGTCGATAAAGAGATAAAATATAAATTGTAAAAATAAAATAACTAACCAATTATCTACTATGCACATTTATGTTTTTATATATACAAAGTGTACAAATGTGTAGATTGCAAGATTTGTGAAAAAACCTTGGAAACTAAGTTTATAAAAGAGAACCAAATCTCAAGAAAAATGAAAATAGATCTAATATTAATTACTAATCTACTTTCACCTTTGAAAATAAAAGAGTGAATGTAGATGATAATATTCCAACTTCGATAAGAAAAGTATTTAAGTTTAAAGGTGAATCTACATTCATAAATCAAATAACAAAAGAAAAATACTAAACTAAAAACTGGCTAGTGTTAAAAGAGAAAACTGTGGTTGTGCCTTCTCGTATTAGATTGATCCTTCAACTTTTCCTGTTAAGAGAAATCTATAGCAGACAATTGTATAATTCTAAGACTATGGAAATTCTAAGAGAAATACACTTCACTTGACAATTCAAATCTCTTTCATAATACAAAAATGACAACCTTTGTGTTCATGTTCAAATGGTCACCAGGTGAGCAAATACAGAGCGCTTGCATACCTTGTTGGGTTAGCAGGGAAGAACAGTTATCGAGCATATGGTTAACAAAAATAAAACAAACTACAATCTAACTATCAACTGAAAGCAAATAACACTGTGAAAATAAACAAAAACATCAAACATAAGACACAGGGGTCATCAATGGTTTCAGGCTGGTGTATTAATGAAACCAGAGCACACGCTGAAGAAAGAGATCAAAGGTTCCTTCTCCCTCCAGCGGAAGGTTCTTCGGGGCCCTCAACACAATGCTTTCTTTACAAATGAAATGAACTGCACGCGGCAGTGAAAGAACTCTGGGTGATGCAACTGATGAATTTGTTGTCAAAGGATGAGCCCTTAACCATCTGAACAGCATAACGGTGCTTAGAATTCCTTGCCAAAACAGTGTATCATCACGGCTATTTATAGCAACTTCACGGGCGGTCACGTAACCTTCTCCAAGTGTGAATAGGGGTGCATTAGGGTTTATTTAGGTCATTAATCCGCCAATTTTGCAGAGCTGACTCTGATTTGAGAGTCAAATCATCTTGGGGGCCGGTCCGTAGGTGGTCGGGAGGCCGACTTATGCAATTAATGCGCCGTATTAGCAGATGCATGGCTTTTTGTGTGGACAGTCGCGCGTCGGGCGCACATGCGCGCATAACACATTTTTGTCCTGCGCATATGCGCGCACATAAAGCTGTTGTAAAGCGCCCTTCAATTTTTGGTTACTTTGTATAGTTTTTGACCCTTCTGGAATGCTGTGAAACTAATTCAGTGCCATGAATGATTTCATTGCTGTTTTGATG
>JASDQU011177141.1:6891-26519 GCA_032191745.1 Picea mariana
ATGGTTCTGATTACGGCCCGCCCTTGAAAATTTAAAAATGTGTGCACCTTCCGACCCCACAATGGAGTGCGACCATTGATCGTGTGATCTGAGATAAGGCTTTTTGATCAACGGCCCAGCTTTGGCACCTTTTAGATTGATGGATCATATTTTCTCTTTTCAAATCGACGGCTGAGATCTGCTTCGCGATTCGGGCTTCGGACTTCGAGAAAATCAAAACTCAAACCTTTGCCTTCAGCTACTTTTACCTGAAGCTATGGATCTGACGATGCGTGCCCTTGAATTGAATGGTCAATATTTACTTCAGACCTCCAGATGCTAGGAAATTCAAACCTCAAACTTCTTCTTTCAACTGCTTTTCACCCAGAGCTGGTGATAAATTGACGTGTGTCCTCCTGGATTGGATGGTTGAGAAACACTTCGGCACTTCAGCAATTCCATGCACTTCTCAGTTCAAAACTCTCGAAGATTATTTCCCCAAACACTTGGATCAACTACCACCTGTCCCTTTAAAGATCAATGACTCATGCTCTCTTCGGGCCTTTTGCTCTAGCGCTATACTTCACGCAACTTTTAAGATTTCGAACACTCGTGAGCCACTAATCTGAACTCCACATGGAATTCCCGTCGCTGAAAGTTGAACCTACCTTTTTGCTTGATTCGAGTCCATAACAGACCGCTCTGAGTGTCGTGTTTTGAGCCCATGGCTACGGCCTGTGTAAACAAAGACTTGATCGACTGGATAGGGGCTGGGAAAACAGGGAGACCGGGGCACTTTAAACATAGAGGGGGGCAAACGAAAACAAATTTACAAGCTGAAGGGGAAAAAACTTAAGAATTTGTCTGCGAAAGGAGAGATACAGGGCAAAACACAGACTTAGGTAGAAACCACAAACCCACAGGGCTCTGACAAGTTGGTGTGATAACACATTCAACACAGTTCTTGCAGCCTCTTCAATAGTTCTATTTTTCCTCTCAACAACTCCATTATGTTGAGGAGTTCTTGGAGCTAAGAATTGTCTCTTGATTCCATGATCTTCACAAAACTTGTTGAATTCTTTAGAGGTAAATTCCCCTCCATTATTTGACCTTAAAAATTTGATTTTGAGATATTTTTCATTCTCTACATAAGTCTTGAATTCTTTAAACTTTTCAAATGTCTCAGATTTTTCTTTGAGAAAATATGCCCAGGTCATCTGCGTGTAGTCATCAATTATCAACATGAAGTAGTATTCCCCTTGTATGTTTTTAGTGCTAACGGGCCCACAGAGGTCAGTGTGAACAATCTCCAAGGGTTTTGATGTAAAATGCTCTTTTGTCTTGAATCTGACACTTGTCTGCTTCCCTAATTGACAGTGTTTGCAAATAGGATCTGAGGGCTTGATGACTTGTGGCATGTCTTTTATAGCTCCCTTTTTACGATCTTTGATCATGTTATCAAAACTCAAGTGTCCCATTTTCCTATGCCATATCCAACTTTCATCTATTTGACTCATATGGCATTCTTCTTCTTCCTCAATATCTAAGATATACACATTGCTTGAGGTTCTTGGTGCAATAGCAACTAATTTTCCTGATCCTTCTTTTCTTATTTCACATTTTTGTGAGTCAAAAACGAGTATATGTCCCTGATCACAAGTTTGGCTTACACTGAGTAGATTAGGTTTTAAATTTTCTACTAGCAACATGTTTTTTGCTTTATTTTCCTTGTTCCCTAAAGAAACTGTTTCTTTCCCTAGTATTTTGGTAGATACATTATCTCCAAAAGTAACTTTACCTTTATTCTTCTTTGTTAGAGTGAGAAATTTTCCTTTATCTCATGTCATATGTTTTGAGCACCCACTATCAATATACCATTGGCAGTTTTTCTTCTTTGCATATTGGTCCACTTCACATTATGTTCATTTTTATTCTATATGCTTTTCCTTCCATATTTTCTTATCGTGATTGTTAGGGTTGCTTGTTTTCAAGGATTGCATTGGTAATCTACATTCATTGGCTTTATGGCCATAGTTGTTGCACTTGTGACATTCAACATTGTACTCTTGTAAAGGAGAGAATTTATTTTCTTTACATCATTCTTGTTGTTCTTATATCTTTGGACATTGTTTGGTTTGTAATTTTATGGGCTTTACAATGTATTGCTTTGTGTCCAAAGATGTTGCATGAATAGAAATATCCAAGAAATATATGATGATACCTATTAGGGGGGAGTCCTTCTAATCACTGTAATTCTTCCTTTTGGAGAAGTTGTTGATTTATGCTTAAAAGTAGTCTTTAATGGTGCCATTTCCATCTTGTTATCTTCTCTTTTTAAGGGACATTTAAGAGCATTTGCATAGCTAATTAACCTTTTATTAGTTTTCTGTGCATTAGAGGTTGAACGTTGTTCATATCCTAGTTCTTCTGTATTGCTTGGTGATCTTTGATTGTTAAGAATATCATTCAAGATTTTTGAACTATTTTCAAATCTTGATCGATTCATTCCTTTTTCAATTTCTCCTTTTAGTAGGACAATTTCATCCACTAACTTTTCATAGTCTTGTTCCCTATCATTGAGTTGTTTTAAAATAACTTCTTCAATTCTTTTGGCTTTCTGAAAATGAGTCTTCAAATCATTGATGACTTGCTATGTTTTTTTGATGATCTTTGACACTTCTCCTTCTCTTGAATTTTGTGCTTCTTCATATTCTGATAGTTTTTCTCTTAATGATTTATTCTTCTTTTTATACTTCCTTAGTTATTCAAGTGCACTAATAAATTTTTCTTCAAGGTTTACTTCTCCTTCATCTTCAAAATTTGCTTCATTATTATCAACATCATCATTTTTCATTCCTATAAATAGAAGCTCAGATTCCTCTTCCTCTTCACTTTCTTCTAATGAGTTGTTGTCCTCTTTAGTGTAAAAGGTCTTCTTCTTTTTGTAGAACTTCCTTTTGTCTTTGGTTTTTCTCTTCTTTTGTTCTTTGAAAGTTCTTTCATCATCACTTTCTTCATGTTTTGTATAGGGACATTTTGAGGCAAAATTTCCAATATTTCCACAATTAAAGCATATAGTCGACTAAGGGTCAATTAAGTGGTCGATTGTGCATCTAACTAGTTGGGTTGTTAGACCAAAGCAATGGACTAGTGTGCAAAACAAAATAAAATTCAAGGAGTTTGTTATGTGCCCTCACCAATCTATGTGGACCTCGTCTTCCTCACTTAAAGGGAGTTGGTTGCATCTTGGTGCTATATAAGATGGCCTAATGGCTTTGGTATAAACAACATGAATTTGATATGTGTTGTGTATGGAGATTTTTTTTTTTCTTACACTTCTATGTATGTTGAGCTATGATTGATTGTGCTTAAGTGTTGTAATGGTGTCTTTAGAGACCAATTTCTTTTGGAATAACTAGCTCTCTCATATACCTAATCCCTTGGTTCTCCAACATGGTATCAAATCTAGTGGTTTGAGATCTAGCTTGTTGTCCATAAGTCATTTCAAGGTTGTTGATTGTACGCATTCCCAACAAGTTAGATTTATCTATTAAACTTACTTAGGGTTTTAACTTGCAAACCGAATATGGGAGTATATTAGTAGATCGACATTGTGTGTTCCAAGCAAGAGCCCATAGTCTTGAACAACCATAATTATGGGATATGGGCACAAGATATGGAAACATTTTTGAAGAGTAAAGCACTTTGGAAATTTACAAAAACTGTGGTTCCAACTTCGAAGGATGACTAACAGATAATTGTCATCAATGGGAAGAAGGATAAGGTTGTAGGAGTCATAGTAACCTACATTTCTAGGGATATTTTCTTTCATACAAGCGAGATTCACTGACCAACTGTTGTTTGGAAAAATTTGAAGAGTCTATTTGGTAATACCCAATGACAGTCAGGTTAAGAAAATTGAGAAAGAGTCGATCTCTCTGGATCCTCTCTCTTTTAAAAGAATTGGAGATTATTTGGCACGTGTGAAGGAATTTGAGTTGAAATTAGGTGAATGTAGATTTTTTTTTTCCATAGAAATATAGTTAGCTCAAAGAATTGATCTTGATGAGTCTAAATACAACCTATGATGTGCTTTGTTGGATGTTCCATGCTAGTTGGACTTCCATAAAAGATTTTTTCACCAGGGAAAAAATCCTTTATATTCAAAAAAGGATATAATTATAGTCTTTCATGAGGCCTTTCTAGGTACCTTTTAAAAAACAGCTCTGGTTTAGTACCAAAACTATAATGTATGCTTCTATACATATCACTTAAACATAAAACTAAACCAGGATTTACTTTTTGAACATAAACATAATTCATGCTTAACCGACCAAAAATAAAGGACCTAGAATCTAATTTATGTTGCTTATGTTTCTACACCATTAAAGTATTTGTAGTAAATGAAATTGTCACTGTGAAGATCAAGAGCCTCCTTGGATAACTTGGCTACCTTGGAATTTAGTTCCCTTAAAATATGAAAAAAGGACAGCCACTCAAAATCCCGGTAGTTGAGATTGATGTCTCTTAGAATTAGGGCCAATCTAATGTTTTGGATATTTATTTTCCCTTGAACCCGGTCTATTGCCAACTTTGAGTCCCCTAAGATCTATAACTTGTTGATGACCTTCTCTTTGGCTATATTCAAAAGGGTCCATAAAGCAGTAAACTTTGCACCGTGGTGCCCCGCCCCCCCCCGGGAGGTATTTCTGATGTGAATATAATGATATTGGACAATAAACAGAACCACATCAAACCCACTTTTCAAAGGATTTCCTTGAGAGACACTCCATCTAAATAACCCCATGGGATACTGAATTCCAAAGCAGGCATAAACTAGCACCTATGTTTAGGATCTTTGGGATCCTCTTTGAACTCGGCAGCTTGGCTTAATGTAATAGAAACAGTAACTTTCGGGGGCATGGATGTATCTTTAAATATGGACAAGTTGTGTGCCCACCATAATTTTGAAACCAACATGCTTGGAAGACTAGCATAAAGGAATACAAAGCGATCTGTAAGCCATCTTCTTGTACAATCTTCAAGGCTTCACCTATTCCACTCTGAGACTGCCCCGAACTTTTATTTAATGATTTCTAAAAATTTATCTGTGTAAGGACAAGAAACAAATAAGTGAGTGATTGATTCTTCATCCACCTTACATAGAGCACAACAATTTGGACCAATCCACCCCCTCTTTATACAAGTGTCCCAAGTTAAGAGCTTATTTTTTAGGGCAAGCCATAAAGTAAGCTTGCAACGTAAAGGGGCCTTAACATTCCACCTGTATTTCCACCACCAAACAAGAGGTGTCATTTGTTTATCTCGGAACGGGGATTTATACCCGAGTTTTGTGATGAAAGACCCATCCTTAGGATGCATTGTCTAGCACAGAGAGTCCTCAATTTCCATGTCGATCATGATGGAATTTTCACAAAGTAAGGAAATATAAGAGTCCCATTATTCCACCAACTCTCCAGGGAGGCCCAATGCAATCAAGTTCAACCATCTGGCTCTACCTCTTGGCTGAGGATCACCCACACAGACATTAGACAACAAAGAAATATTGGCTTCGTGCAAATGATTCAACAAGGGAACCGATAATCTATAACTATTTTTAGCTCCCAACCAGGGGTCCAAACCGAGTCTGATGTGCCTCCCATTTCCTACTCTCCAAGAAGTTGAAGGTTACACCAACTGAAATGATTCTACCTACACTTAACACACAATAGACCCTTTGGACGATTTGATAATGGTGTACAACCAATCTTCAATAATAAGACTTGACATGTATTTCGAACTCATAACCCTGACCCAAAGAGAATTAGATTGGGTTAGGTGCCACAAATTTTCCAACGGGGATTGAGAAAAAAATTGAATGTCTTTGAGACCCCACCCCCCAAATTCCTTAGGGAGGTGATAGTCTTCCAGCTGACTAAATGAACTCCTCCTAGAAGGTTATTCCCATTCCATAGATATTTAAAACTTAATCTACGAATCTTGTCCAATATTCCCTTAGGAATGGCTGCTATTGAATTCCAATACACATGAATACCTTCCAAGACCGATCTGATTAGAACGAGCCTACCTCCTCTTGACAACAAAATTTTCATCCAAATTGAGACTTGAGCCTCCACTTTTCTAATAAGCCAACTTCAATGTTCTTTACGATAATGATTTGGCTTAAGGTAAAAACCGAGGTATTTAAACCCATCTTCAAAATCCTTTCGTTGAGTTGAGAATAAGGTGAGGAGAGACTTGGACTCTATTTCAGAACACTTAGTGAGAATAACATGTGATTTAACTAGGTTGATCAGCATGCCTCTAGCTCAGTAGTAGAGGTCCAACAATCTTTTTAAAACTGATACATCTCTCAAGGAACCATAGACGCTACAAAAAATGTCATCGACAAAAAGGAGTTGAGATATCGTCTCTAACTCTTAGAATTTAACCCCTCTCAAAGAGTCACGATTATAGGCATCCTTAAAAATTCTACACATACCTTCGAAAATCAGAAGGAATAAGAAAGGAGACAGAGGACAACCTTGACAGAGCCCACTAGAGGCTTTGAAGAAACGTGAAGGAGAACTATTAATGAGGATGGAAAAGGAAGCACTTTTAAAAGATCCCATGATCTAATTTACCACTCCCACTAACATTCCTATCTGAAGAAAGGCCAATCTCAAGAATGTCCAACTAACCATGTTGTATTCTTTTGACATGTCCAATTTAAGAATGGCTACCTTAAGATTCTTTTTTTCACAAAATGGAGAACTTCATGGGCCATAGCCACTCCATCGTGGATCTCACGATTGGGGAGAAATTCCAACTTCTCTTCTACAATAACCTCATTCAAAACAGGCCTAAGCCTTCTAGCAATAATCTTAGCAATCAATTTATATACCACATTGCAGCAACAGATCGGTCAAAACTCTTCAAATGAGACAACATCTTGCTTCTTAGGAATAAGGAAGAGAAAGGTTAAATTTAAGGCTCTATGGACTCTTCTCGTCCTATGAGACTCCTTTACTACTTCCACTAAATCTTCTTCCAGCATCTCATAGAAAGCTTTAAAAATTCCACTGTGAATCTGTCTGGCCTAGGGCTCTTACCGCTTTGCATCGAGGAAAGAGCAGCACTCACTTTAGCTTTCATAACTTCGACATTCAAAGCTTGGTTCACTTCCTCTGTAAATATTGAGGGAAGCTTGGTTACTAACTCCAAGGTTTCCTAAATAGGACACCCCGTAGGAGCCTTAAATAGATATTCAAAATAGCTAGCACTTGCTTTCACCTTTTCATGAAAAGAATTTACACGCACACCCTCTCCATTCTTGATTTCCCAAATGGAAGTTAAATTTCTTCTGAAATTGGCGAAGTTATGGAAGAATTTTGTATTGCAATCACTAACTTGGAGCCATAAGGCATGACTTTTCTATCTCCATTCAATGTCCTCATTCTTCAACCATATAGCTTTTCTCTCCTCCGGGATTTTGAGGTTTTCAGAAGTGAATCACATAGAGCACCATCGTCAATGGATCTTTGAAGACTGAATATATTTTCTTCTATTTCCACTATCTCTCTGTGCTTTCTGGCTCACCAAACTGGGAACCTATTATCACTGAGTAAATTCTTTTGGCTAAGGAAACAACTTACAAAGGTAACCTACAAACCAACTTTAAGACTAGAATCTAGCCCTTCCAATCTAGAGGGGGCTCTCTCTTGTCACTTAATCTCTAATAGACAGTTTTTCTTTATAGGGAAATGGCTAGGGTTTCAAGGTTTGAGTGGATTTGATAAAGTGTTGCTGGCAAGGAGGAGAAGGAGGCTTTTTTGGCTATGGAGTCACATCTTGAAAAAAATGAAACTAATGTCTTGGTAATAGAACCTCACAGAGGAACAGAGGCTAAATTTGGTGGATGAAACCTTCAGTTTTTTTATTTAGTTATAGAGGGTGAAAGAGGAAGAAAGCAACAAATAACAACATCATAGCACCACATAGATGAATTCTGACCTAGTTAGGAAGAAAAGGACAAATTTTGAATTCCTTGAGTTTAGAGCACCTTTTAGATGAATTCTAACTCTTAAAAATCAATTCAAATAGAGAAAAAATGAGATGAAAATAGAGATACATATGCCACAAATAGCCATCGAACACCCGTACTAACAAATTTTATGTGATTATGCCCACAAATTATGCTTTGACAAGACTTTACCTTTTAAAATTATGACTTGGATATGACTTAGACTCAAGACAAGTCCGTTGCAAAAATATTTCATGATGACAAACCACCCATGGACCCTCTAAATGACTTCTTCACCTTGATAGTATTTAATGATCCATACAAACCACTGACTCAACTTTGGAATGCCTTGGTCTTCCCAAGACCATGGCATGACTTTTCAAACCTTATACAAACTCTAAACTTTACCCTAAAAATATTGATGTTAACATCTGGCTCCAATGGGGATGTTATCCTCCCAATGAGGTAGCAAAGAACAACAAACCAAGTGCCTAACCATTGGGATTTATTTGACTCAACAAATCTAATTGAAAAACAAACTTATTGACAAGACTTTCTTGACACAATTTTGACTAAACTCAGCATAAACTTAGGGCCTTCACTTTGGGCTTCAATTTTCTATTGATTATTGACTTCAAATGCTTCATCTAAAAAATAAAATGGTTATTTACAATGAAATGGAAAGGCTGAATTTTTTTTAAGCAAGATAGTGTTTGAGAAACCTGCCATTCACAGGTCCTCCACCAATGAGATCTCCATTGAACTCCTACACCAAATAAGCATTCCACGGTATGCAACAATCATGAATGGTCCCAGCTAGAGATGATCAAAATTCTCATGTTTCCCTGTGTCTTCATTCCTTGCATCCCACTTTAGCACCAAATCATCCTCCTCAGTATACCTGTCAAAGGCTCTTTTCATTTTGTCTTGATGTAGTTGTGAGTTGTTGAAGACTTGTTATCTCATTTGTTGAAAATGGATTAGTTGATTTATCTTCCTTTGGGCATCATTTGGTTCAGCTTCTTGTTCTTGCAACAGTTTCATCACTGGAAATCCTAATGAAGTAGGAAAAACTGCCTCTGTACCATATACAATATGAAAGGGTGATGTAGCAATAGATCTTTTGGTGGTGATCCTATCATCCCATAGTGCATAGATAAGCTTCGTGTGCCAAGATTTCTTGTCTTCCTGCAAAAGCTTCTTAATAATTATGGTCAAGATTTTATTGGATGACTCAGCCAACCCATTACCATGTGGGTAATAAGCTATGGAATGGCCAAGAGTTATATTATAGTCACTGCAAAATTTCTCCATTCTTTTGGACTTGAATGTTGTTGCATTATCAATAATGATCTTGACTGGACAACCAAATCTAGACAAAATGTTGCTTTCTAAAAATTGAATGGTAACAGTATCAGTAGATTTCCTTATGGGGACTGCTTCGATCCATTAGGTGAAGTATTTTGTGGTTGTCAGTATCTACCTATGTTGAGCTGAGGATGGTGTATGGATCTCTCCTATGAAATCAAGGCCCCATTGCCTAAATGTTTCTTCAACGGAGATAGGTTTTAATGGTAAGGGCTGCAACTTCCTTTTTCCATAAAAAATTTGGCATTCATGATAGCTTGAAACTTCCTTGTACACATCAGAAAATAATAATAGGCCAATAGAATCTTGCCCTCAGTATGTTATGCAGAGTGGTTTTCCAATAATGGTGCCCTCCACAATCACCTTTGTGAAAACATTTGATAGTTTTTTTCACTTCTTCCTTCAGCAAACAATTTAGCTAGATCCCACTTGGATCTTTCCAATACAAGGAGTGATCTAGAATGCAAAACTTTGTTGCTTTCAACTTCCAAAATCTGGCTTTGGTTTTTCTCAATTCAGGAGGAGCTTGTAAATTTATTAATACATAAATAATATCAGCATACCGTGGAGAATCAAGGAATTTTTTAGATACAGTTGGGATTGTTTCTTCTTCTGAATTTGTTGATAAGTCAGCAATGAAATTAATTCCCAATACATCACAATTGGACTGTGTCATCAGCTTTGCAAGTCCCTGACCTTTAATCAACTTTGTAGGTTTGATCTCGAGGTCATACTCCAACAAGACAGTGATTCATTTGCCCCTCCTTCCTTCAGGATCAGGCTGAGTCAAAATGTCTTTCACAGAATTTCTAGGCACATAAGCAATTATATGGGAATGCAAGATATAAATTTGAATTCTTTGAGTGCCTTCACCAATGCATATGCCTGTTTTTCCATGATGTCATACCTCAATGGAGAATCTCTTGGAGTCCTGCTATAATAGGCTATGGTCCTTTCAAAGTTCTGGTCATCTTTTTGCAACAAAACACCAGCAATGGTGTGTTCTGAAGCAAAAGAAAACAAGATAAAGTCTTTTGTAAAATTTGTACTGGCCAACACTAGAGCTTTGGTTAGTGCCACTTTGATATCTTCAAAATATTTCCTAGCTTCAGGAGTCCATTTTATCTCATTTCCTTTCCTGATCATGTTACTGATATACTTTATGATTTCAGCTAAGTTAGGGATAAATCTTCTCAAAAAAATTACTATTCCTAGGAAAGATTGTACCTCCTTCTTGTTCATGGGTGTGCCAATCTTCAGAATTGCTTCTACTCTGTTGGGTTCTATCTTTATCCCTTCCTTTGAAATGGTGTGTCCAAGTAATTTTCCCTCTTGCATTCAAAAATTGGACTTTTTGGGATTCAATGACATGCCAAACTTCCTACATTTATAAAAAACCCTTCTTAGATGTTTAAGATGTTCATCATCAGAATCTGAGAATACAGTGATATCATCTAAGTAAATGACAATAAACTTATCTTTCTCATCAACAAAGGCTATATCCATGGCCTTTTGGAAGGTTTCCCCTACAATCATAAGCCCAACGGGCATTTTGGCATATATGAAGGTGCTCCAAGGTGTTGTAAAAGTTGTCTTCTCTTGATCATCGGGATGTACCATGATTTGGTTGTATCCAGAGAAACCATCAAGCATTGATATTTTATGAGATCCAACCACCTTCTGTAGAATGCAATCCATCTTAGGAAGTGGATAATTATCTTTGAGAGACACCTTGTTTAGATTCCGAAAATCTACACACAACTTGATCTCACCACTTTTCTTCCTGACAGGCACTAGGTTATCCACCCACTTGGAAAATCTTAAGGACACTATAATTTTGGCATCAAACAACTTCCTCACCTCCTTTTCAATCAATGGCAGCAGCAGAGAATTAATTATTCTCAAATTTTTCTTGAAAGGTTTGTGATCATCCTTGATTGGAATTACATGTTGAATTACCTTAGTATCATAGACCTTTAAATCCTCATAGCTCCATGCAAAGACATCAGGGAAATCTTTCATTAGGCTGGTATACCTTTGTTTAATTTATGGACTGAATGTCTTGGACAGTTTGATGATCTTGGGATCTTTCTGAGTCCTAATGTTTGCAATCTTCTATGTCCTCATCATTTGTAGTGATTTTAGGGTTTTTGGCTACATCGTTGTTTTCAAAAAGCTTTTCCAATGAGACCAAGCCCTTGGGAATGATGTTATCTTTGAGCTGCACTATATCTCTACCAGCAATCTAATTTTGAAAATAGTCATCCTTTGTGAACACAACTACATCTTCTTCCTCTTCACAACAACACTCATCATAAATATTTGAATTGGCAAAATCATCACTCATATGAAGGAATCTTTCTACATGTTTGTCATCTTCAAATATTTGCCAATATTTAATGTTTTCAGGTACTGTTGGCCTGTGCTTGACTTCAATTTCATACTTTTTGTTAGGAAAAATTGGAATTTTTAAAACAGAGTTTGAAGTAGCTAGAGCATCAACGATTAGATTTTTCCCTATAGGAATCACTAATAAATTGTGTTCTGAAAACTCTTCAAGAAGATCAAGTACTATATTCATATATGCCCTCAATCTAGGATGATTTGACCGATATATACCCTTTACTTGATTTATGACAAGCTCAGAATCCCCATGTACATCTATCCTCCTAGCACCCAATTCTTTCAAAGTCTTCAATCCCAAAATCAGTGCCTCATATTCAACCATGTTATCAATGCAATCAAAAGAAAATTTTCAAGATCAAAGTTTTGTACTTGTCTTGGGAGGGATAATCCACACACCAACTCTTGCTCCTTCTTTGCTAGCAGCTCCATCAAAGTTCATGTTCCACGGCTCATCCTCTTCATTGTTTTGCTGATCTGTAATTTTCTTTGTTTGACGATCAGATTTGTCTTTGATGGTCATAACAGTCTTTGGCTCCTCCTCTTCAAAGCTCAAGTCATTATAGAAAATAGAAGAACCAACCTCAGTATCTACAGAGTAAATAGGATGGTTGTTTGGTTGGGCTTTGCTACTCACCATGTACTTGAGCAATGCTTCTCTATACAACCTCCTTTCTTGGCCAAAAACAGAGATAGTAGCATATGACATATCCATTTGCAAATTCCCTTTCAACTTTGCAGCCCATGATCTATATAACAACATGCCAAATTTAGGAGGGATGTCAACAACAACCACATCCATGATCATATTTTTTGATGGAATTTGGGACAATGATACAACCAGATATTTGATTAAACCCAAGCATTTCACCTTCCTTGAGTCAAAGGAGAAAAGATCCTTGTAAGGCCTTGTAATGTCTGGACCCAGCTCATCCATGACTACCTTGGGAATCAAATTATGGGATGCTCATGAATCTAACATAGCATTGTAAGGTCATGTCATGAATTTTAAGACTAGCATAGAAAGGGGGTAAATCATCAACATCACCACTCTCCTCCATGCGTGGGACAAACAAGATAGCAAGGTGGTCATATGACACATTTAAGGTGTTAGAAGATTCTTCCATCTTGAGAATTTTAATGACTTGATTTCTATATTCACCATTTTTTATCATCTCATTGAATGGAACATAAATTTTGATATCCATTTCACTTTCAAAATTAAAAGGAGATGAGGATTTTTCTACCTCTTTGATGACTGCTTCCTTTCTTGCCTGAGGTGTCTTCTTTGGTGGTTCTTCTTTGAATTTTCCTTTCTCTGTTGCATCCTTTGTTGAACTTTCTTTCTTAGGTTGAATTGAAGAAGGTTTATTGATATGAAGTTCCCTTGTAAGATTTCTCTTTGGGGTTTTGCAGGCACCTTTTTGCTTCTAAGGTTATATTGTTTCTGAAGCTGCATAATAGAATTTTGATATCCCTTCTTAAACTATTTTGTTTTCAATGACAACATATCATCATTATCATACATAAACTTATCATTTTCATCCATAAACAGATCATGTTTGTCTTTAATTAAGAACACATTTGTTTCAGTATCATCACAACAATGCATATTCTCTTCAATTGTTTGATCAAAATCTTCATTTACATAGTTGTTTTGGAAAGGAGGTTTTATTTTTTTATCACCTTGATTTCTCTGGTCTCTTTGCTTAATCTGTGGAACTCGAGCTCTGTTGGAACAGGGGTAGACCCAGGGTTCAACGCTACAACAGCGCACCAACAAAACCCTAACAATCGGTCCTTTCGACAACACCAGCGAAGCAGATGAAGTCTCACCTGAGGTTCAGGCAAGGGTGGTTGCAGGACTCAGATGTCTGTAACCTTAGCTGGGACACAGATCTATGATTCTAACACTTAATAGAGCACTCAGCAGTTAACATTCATCAATATCCAGTCTTAGTTACACCACAGTTAAACCCTAATTATAGAGTATCACAGTATTCATTCAGGTCCAAGGTACTTAAGCACTAAGCATACGTACATAATTCAGATCTAACATCCATCCATATTATTAAGAACTAAGCATCAACAGATCTATCTATCATTCATCTATATTAAAGCACTAAGCAAGTAAACACATAAACACATCAAGACATCGCACAAAGCATAGCAACACAACATGTACGTGGTTCACCCCCACCCTGAGGCTACATCCACCAACTCTTTTCTTCTTTATTATCTTTGGTCAAGCTTCTTACAGGCACATAGCATCCAATTTCTACTCCGTAGAAGATAGGAGATCTGCACACACTCCACCAGATCCTCCTTCTTCTAGCTAGGGTACAACACCAAGCCTTCACATGGTCTCTTACAGTTACTTGCACTAGCCTTGCAAGCCTCACACAGTATGCACAAAGCACTTACAACTATTGATCACATAGATCCAACTTTATCACTTAGCACACCGGCCTACTAGGTCTCTTAGTCTCTCTCTTACATCGCCTAGCTACTTATTTATACATTACAAAATAGGCCTAAACATGGGTAAACCCATGGGCCGACATCCCATACCCATTACATAATCCTGAATCCCAAAAAGGGCCCTAAAAGGCGCTAAGATCCCATGATCTCTGCTTCGCCTTGCGCTCCACCTTCGACAGCCTATCGAAGTCCCAAAATCAGGTCAAACATGACGAAGAATCCCCAAAACTTTGTCAAGGGCCAACAGGCCTCCAACACTCACATGTGACTCGTCCCGAGTCACTCTGATCTGACTAGTTCTACTTCAAAATCCTTGAGCTTGGCTCGAGCTGCTTCGACTTATTATTGTGCCACAGCCTCTTGTTCAGTGAACTCTTGTATGATTGTTTCGTTGACATGTCCCTCTAGGTGTTGTTCAACTGCAGTGACGACTTTCTCCAATTTTGCTCCTCGGCCTTCGATCTCTATGAACAGTTGGTAAGCCTCATCCTGTACAGGTTGGATCCTTTGAGTTACTTCCATAACTCTACTTTGAATAGTGTGGACCTGTTGCTGGGTAGTGCGCTGCTCTTGGCATCGCTTCATTCTTTCCACAGCTGACAGGGGCTTCAATTGCACCTGTATTGTCTCTTATTGTTGCTTCTCTTCCTGTAGTTGTGAGTCCAGTGCCTTCAATTTTGGATTCTCAATGACTCGCTCATACGTCTAGACACTGTGATCACTCAGTTGCTTGCATTCCATGGCAAGGACTTTGATTCTTTCAACTATGCCTCGAGCATTTGCTTCTCTTTGGTCCCTTACATCCTGCGGGGTCACTTACAACTCTTTATCACATAGATCCAACTCTAGAATTTAGCACACCGGCCTACTAAGTCTCTCGGTCTCTCTCTTACATCACCTAGCTACTTATTTATACATTACAAAATAGGCCTAAACATGGGTAAACCCATGGGAAGACATCCCATACCCATTACATAATATCGAATCCCAAAAAGGGGTTGAGATCCCGTGATCTCTGCTTCGTCTTGCGCTCCACCTTCGACAGCATGTCGAAGTCCCAAAATTAGGTCAAACATGACCAAGAATCCTCAAAACTTGGTCAAGGGCCAACAAGCTCTTCTAAAATTTTGATTTTTGGGCTGAAAATTAGTTTGATCTCTAGTGGCAGGCTTATTATCCAAGGACATTCTTTCCATAAACCTTTCCATAGCCTTCATCATCAAATAAAATTTCTCATATGATGACTGAGAAGTTGAGGGTTGTGCTTCTCCTTGGACCTTTTTCATATCTCTGTCAGGATTATGTTTGATCTTCCCTGAGGCCATCAGATTTACCTCCACTTCAATTGCATCACTCATCATGTCATCTAGTGTATTAGATATCCTTTCTCTCAACAGCAAGGCAAATTCACTGTCAAAAGAATCAACATATCGAAGTTGGGCAGCTCCAGGAGGGGGTTTTACTTCAGTAGGAATTGAATTGTAAACTTTCATAAACCTGGTTGAAAACTCTTGTACTGTTTCATTAGGTGATCTCTTTATGTTATTTTACTGAGTTAGCAATAGAACAATATTCTTCTTGTGACCCCACCTTGCAAGGAAAAGTGTTTCAAAGGCTGCAAAATCAGGGATGCTTGCTGTTGGAAGAGCTTTGAACCATTTTCTGACTTCTCCTTAAAGACTATGTGCAAACAGTCTTGCTTTTGCATCATCATGATCTACCTCCTCTAGGTCAACAAAATCATTAAACTAATCTAAGTGTTTTCGAGCTAAAGCATTTTCCTCAGCATCATATGATTTAATCCTTTGGGCATAATTCTGAGGTAAATCATGTAATTGGGCAAGCAAGGCAAGAGGAGCAAATTTGGATGCCATGACTCTAGGAGGAGTTTGAATGGGCTAAATAGTCTGAGTGGAAATTGCAGCAGTTTGAATGGGGGTAGTTGAGATCAAAGTTTGGAATTTTTCCTCATCAAAGATGATTTCATTCAAATTAGATTCTGATCTAGATCTGAACAAGGTTTAATGATTTTTACCTCGTCTTTGGGTAAAGATAGATTTTTGTCCAGGTAATAAAATGAGTTGATTGTCCTTTTATTTTCTTTTGTGTAAGAGTTTCTCAAGATCAGACACAGATGCTATAGGTTTTGGATTAGGGTTCCTTCTAGTGTAAATTCTCTTGAGAACCAAGACTTCTTATTTTATTTTTCTTTAACTTTATGCTATTGATCTTATTAAATGAAGTCACCATGGTAAAATTAGTTCAGCCAATAAAGGTGTTTGATTTACTGTTACCCTCAGGAAACAAATCTAAAGCTTTTAGTTGTTCGTTCCCAGGGAAAATTTTCAATTTCATCCCCGGCAGCGGCGCAAAAATGTTATCACTAAGTAAATTTTTTTGGCTAAGGAAACAACTTACAAAGGTAACTTACAAACCAACTTTAAGACTGGAAGCTAGCCCTTCCAATCTAGAGGGGGCTCTCTCTTGTCACTTAATCTCCGATAGACATTTTTTCTTTATAGGACAATGGCTAGGGTTTCAAGGTTTGAGTGGATTTGATAAAGTGTTTTTGGCAAGGAGGAGGAGGCTTTTTTGGCTATGGAGTCGGATCTCGAAAACAAATGAAACTAATGTCTTGGTAATAGAACCTCACAGAGGAACATAGGATAAATTTGGTGGATGAAACCTTCAATTTTTGGATTTAGTTATAGAGGGTGAAATAAGAAGAAAGCAATAAATAACAGCATCAGAGCACCACATAGATGAATTATGACCTAGTTAGGAAGAAACGGACAAAGTTTGAATTCCTTGAGTTTAGAGCACCTATTAGATGAATTCTAACTCTTAAAAATCAATTCAAACAAAGGAAAAATGAGATGTAAATAAAGATACAAGAGATACATACACAAAGACAAGAAACACACTATCATCTCATCACCATTAGAATCTCTTTCATGAAGGTTCAGAACATTTGCATTTCATTCCATTCAAATTCAAAGATTTTACAATGAAAGTAAAAAATGCTATAGTTATGCCAACTCGCCCCTTTTACATCAAAATGATCTAAATATATAAGATCCTACTTGCCATACTAGGCTACTAGGGGTCGAATTCTTCCTGAATACAATAGTGGATCTATTTACTAAAAATAGTAAGTTTGTTTGACCCTAATTAATGCAAAACAAACATATCTTATACAATCAAATATCCAAGCTAAATTCGATTATGAAGTGTGGATGAGTCATTAGGCTCATTTGGAGATGCCTTCGAGAGAAATGGTGTGATTTCTTGTAGCTCTGTCACCTTTGCCTATCATACTGGTGCTGGTGCTACCCAAATGCTACCTACAATTTTTGTGTAGCGCGTTATGCTTTCTTGAAATTTGTGCAGGTCCATGTGGCAGCCATCGATACAAAACCTTGATTTAACCTCCAATGTGCTATACCCAACCTTTGATGTTGTCCTTTTCATTTACATATGACTACAACATTTGTGTAGCGCTGGTGCGCTACGCAACTGTTGTGTATGCTTGCCTTATCAGTCACAATTTGCAGCTGCTCAAGAAGGGTGATTCATATTGTCATAATTGTCTAGATCATAAGCATGGGTGCTTCAAAAAGGTATTTATATAGAAAGATGTTCAAAAGTATCTAACTTATACCTCCCTTAGTCACCTTTTAGTTTGCAACTGTAATGGTGACTTATTCCAAAAAGAAAAACTATGTTTTCATCTTCTCATATTTGTGCTACTTCTGCAAGTAACTCAGTCTTCTCCTAGCCTCATCATTCAACTGCATCTTCTACTTTAGGTACCTATTTTCCTTCCTCAATGTTAGTTTATGTACCTTTAAATTTCCCACCTGCCTGAACAAGGTTGCATTCCTCTTCAACTTTGACTCGGCATTAGAAAGGGTTGCATAGGCATTTTCTCTAGCTAGTATGCATTATTTAAAATGTTTCATGGCTCTATCATCAGACAACCTCTTTTCTTCCCTGAGCTTAATGATTTGATCTTGAGCTTCCCTCAATTGCTTATTAAGCCATCTTATGTTATTTTCTCCTTCTGCGGGTGAAGTAGGAGGTCTCTCATTTGTTGCTTGCTTTCCCTATATGTCTAGACTATTCTTCATGGATGAGGATCTTGTCAAAGGTGTTGTGGGCTTGGCTACAACTGTGGTCTCAGGGATTTTCCTAGTCTCCTTTCCCTTTGACATTTCTTGCATAGAACCTGCTTTTCTTTGTGGTGTTTGTTCTTCAGAACCTCTCCCATCTAGCTTCCTCTTCAACTCTTTGTTTTCTTGATAAAATTGAGCAATCACATGCTAAGCCTCTCTGAGTTGTTGTTGCAATTCCCTAATTTAGGAGTCTTTATATATTTATTTGTCTTGGCTTTCATCCATACCTTGATCTAAAATATCAACATACTCTATCTAGACTGCTAGTGTAGGAATATTTCTTGTTGTTGACCTTGTAGTTGGCCTTCTAGGTGTCTAGGTCTCTTTTGGTTCATCAATGAACAAAAGTTTTATACCCTTGTTTGGAAATGGTTGGCTTGGAGGGGAGCATTCAACTTCCTTCCCTTTTCTTTTCTCTTCAAAACTTTCTCCCTTTTTACCTGAGCTTCTAGGAGACACCCTTTCAGTAGACAATGGGGTATCTCTTTTGGGATCTAGGGGAATATTAGCTAATGACAAGAAAGAATCCCATTCCTTGTTTGGTTTTTTGAGTTCTTCAACAATTAGTAGCTTGACTAAGGAGAAATGGAACGTGTTTCTTTTAAGTTGGTCAGCTTTAGCTTGGACCCTATCTGCCATCTTTCCTAAGATTCTATACAGGTAAAAAGGCAAGTTGAGAGGGTTTTTTCCTGTGAAGTGCATGAGGAGTCTCACATGGTACTGGTACACCCGATCAAACCTACCCTCACAAGTGAAATATCTTTGTATGACCCTCAACAACTTCTCATGGGGCTCTAATACATATTCCCTAGGAATGGTGGCTCATATCTTTTGATTTCTATATTTAGGCTTAAGGAAATCAATATAAAATGTTGAATCCAAAGGCATACCTTTAAACCATCTTTCCCCCGGGATTGGGATCTCTGTAGCAGCAACTATTGACTCCTATGACACTGAGAAGATGTCCCCAACAATTGTTGTCTGGACACCATTATATTTGAGGGCGAACTCCCTTGTCACATGTTGGTTATATCCTTGAATTTTCTCACAGAATCTGATGCATCCATCTTTGATCTGGATTTATGTAGGAACACAATGAAATACATAAATACACATAAACACAGAGATGCAACGGAAATAAGACTTCATTTCATTAATAACAAATGACTGAAATATGCTTACAGACAAAATGGAAATAA
>JASDQU011177143.1:4124-17986 GCA_032191745.1 Picea mariana
CCACAATTTCTTATTCCATTTTTTATGTGTGATTGATCTATCATTTGATTATTTTTGAATTTATTTTTAATGTTAAATGTTGGATAATATCAATATTCAGATTTGAGTTTTCTCTCATTCTTAAATATTGATCATCCTAAGATCACATGATTTTTAATTAGATGTCTTTCTGTTGCTATTAATTTACTCCAATATCAAATACTTCTTTGAATGTATTCTGGAAGTGTTAGTATTGTTTTGTTATAGGTTTCCCTTAACAACAGTACAGGCAGGAGCTCATACAACACAGGAAGATAAACTCAGTTGACTAATCACTTAGAGGTTAGTAGATGCATTCTTTTCTTTTATTTAGAGTTGTTTATGAATGAAATGATGATTACATTAATTATCTTTGACTGTTTTTTTGTCATTGTTTCAATCGTATTCATTTAGTATTTATTTGTTTAATATCTTGAAAAAAAAAAGAAAAAGTGTTGTTCATATTTGATTCAAAAAATTTATCAAACAATCATTTTCGCAAGATTTCATGCAAACCTTGTAAACTGTATATAAACTGTTCATAATCATTTATATATTCACATTCTTAGATAAATATTTGTAATTATTGTGTCGATTGTTAGAATCATTTCTTTAGTTAGTTTATTTCATTTTTCTATCTTTAGGACCCTAGTTGGCTAACAGAGCCATTAAACCCATCAGGATAGGTCATACCAAATGGCTTGGGTTAATTAGACAACCCTGTATCGGGTCTATTCTTCCAGTTGATGGTGTGTCATTTACGCCCATCAACACTATTCTACCATGATTAGTTTGAAACTAGATTTATCCATTACAGACAAGTTCATGCATATATACACAATCTTGAAAGAAACAGGCCAAGCACATGTATTAATGAGAACAAAATAAGGTGCTTACAAGTGTAGATGCAGATGTAGTAGCCTCATCTAGTTCTCCTTGTCCAACCCCTTTCTCAAATGATCCATAGTCAAAATGACTATGCTTTCACTGATAATTCTTCCTTATGAGCTCATAATTTTGATACCTTCATTGTCTCTCGTTTTCACCATGAGGAGGCCTCTTTATATAGTCTTTGAGAGGCCGAACCACCTTAGATATTATTGGGATAGGTTGAGGATATTTCTCCATCGGTTTTGGATCCTCCCTAAGATCCAACCTTGACCTCAGATTCGAATCAAATTGACTTCAGAGATAAGGGGGATCTTCCCTTGATTTCCTCAACAACACAACGCTCCCCCAGAATGGTGAATAGAGCATTGCAATGCTCACCCAAAGGAATTCAAGGAGCGCTAGTGCTCCCTACTAGTGGGTAGGGGAGCGTTTCCCTTCAAAAATCATTTTCAAGTGGTCTTTCTCAAGGAAAAATCTTTGTACTCTTCATCAAATGACATATCCTTCTTTTAACCAGTCTCTGAGGATGTCTCAAGTGTTATTGTGATGTTTTTCGAGACACAACATCGGCAAGATGCTAGTATGATATTGCGACACTTGTGGCCAAAGTGCGACAGTTGCGACACTTGTAATGACGACAATAGGTCATTATTGAAGTGAGTAATTTTGATGTGTAACAGATTCCCGCCCAAAGTAAAGTTAGAAGACGGAAACAGATGAATAAAGTACTTTGTAGAATTTTTCGAGCAAGGGTATGGACTCAGAGAACCTGGTAGAAGCTGCATACAACCATCAGACAAATGTTATGATATGTTTCAAACCCAAGGAAGGCATACCTATGCTTGAGTGATAAGGACTTTCAAGGTATGGCCACCATAAGATACACTGCGGATCCATAATTATAAAAAGGTATAGCCACCAAAGATACAATGTGGATCTATACCTCCATGACATGAACTAATCATAGCCACAAAAAATACATAGTGGATCTACGAGATGATAAGACATAGCCATGGACCAATACAAACTGGATCTATGTGACATTATATATATCAATATTCTCAAAAGAAACTCCGTCTCAACCTAGGCAAAGTATATATGAAAGTGATCACTCAACCCAGGGTCTTCTTACTGATCCCGATGCAGTATGAATCTAACCATGTGAATAGATTTCCTGATGTCGAACATTGTAGAAACCACTTGATTACCAGTCAATGAGGTAAATCGTTAACAAGTGTGAGGGAAATCACCATTGATGTCAATGATTCCCAAGGTACCCTAATACATTCCAACGAATGTGAATAAATGAGCTGAAGTCGAACATTCATGGAATCATACGATCATAGATCAATGATGTAAACCTACTGTCGGAAGTGAGGAGACCTTCCATTGAGGCATGTAGGTCGCAAGGTACTAATTGGTTTCTAGGTCTAGTTCCTGTATAATGTGTTGAAGTCGACAGGAACAGACTCCTCGAAGGAGGGCCTTGATGTATCCCCCATCAACAACATGAAACTGACTTAGAGATATAAGGTGGTGAATCAGATGAGAACGGAATGACATGAGTATTGAAATAAGAAATTTGTGATGGTTGACTCTCGAGGCTCCCTTGAACACTGAGGCACAATAGCAGAAACATGACATGGACCAAAACATGATGATGCAGTGGATACTATAACTTTCGTCGGGTGATCCACAAGAGTAAAGAAACTTAGAGGATTGGTTCAGTGCATAGGTTCAACAAATTAAAATGTATTCAAAGACAAAGTGTCATGTTCAAGGGCGACTGTAAGAATGACCTGTGATGTTTTCAAAAACTGCTTGGATTGCTTCCTTCAAAAATTCCCCCCCATCCAGATAGACAAGTACCTCTTTTTTATTTTAATGAGCTCGAGGAGGATAACACATGCTCGATATAACTCACCTTCGTTAAGTCCCTCTTCCTTTGTTTAACGAACTGGAAGAAGTAAGGGTTCGGTCCCATATGGGCCCTTTAATGTATGATTTTTTTAACGAGTCCAGAGAAGGTAAACTCAGTGATTTTTCATGTTTAGAGAGTCTGAAAAGAACTTAAAGATGACTCCAGGGTTGTCCTTTTTTGTAATGTTAGTCTCGCGAGGCTGAAAAAGAGATAAATTATCACTCGAAAGACGCCCCTTCAAAACTTTTAATGAGTGGGAAAGGAAGCAAGATCACTTCAAAATCTTTTCATATTTAGAGAGTCTGAAAAGAGATTAAAGACAAATTCGAAGGGTTCCTTTTTCATGTATCCATGCGAGTCCAAAAAAGAGATAAAATTTTACTCGGTACGTTCTCATGTTTTTCTTCGAGCATGAGAAGGAACCAAGACCATGTTCGTTATTGGTTTGATTTTAACACAATCTTGAAACAAAATTAAATTATGCTTGTAAATTCCCAATGTAAATTCCAAAGGTTGGGATACCCATGGATGGTTGGTACTCTGCCCCCATCTTGAAAATCTAGGAGATTAACTCCAGAATGATAATCAAAGGTTGGAGACATACCCCCCAAAGCTTCTATTCATTCACCGACTTTGAGGTTGTCACCAATTTATGTATTATATGGAGAAAAAGGATAAGGGTGGATGAAATGAAGGTTCAAATATGAGACCTAACGAAAGAATTGACTTGACATCTACGAGATCTATTGAAAGATTCGACCTGACGGGAGAGGTGACTATTTCATTTTTTAATGAGTTTGTCACAAGAAAAGAACTATGCTCAAGGCTCTGGGTTTAGTCCCTAGATTTTTGTTTCATTTTTAACGAGCTTGCTACAGAGAGGAAAAACTATGCTCATGAACTATGTTTCATTTTTTAACGAGATAGCCACAGAGAAGAGAAACTATGCTCGTAGCTTTTGTTTCATTTTTTAACGATCTTGCCACATAATAAAAACTATGCTCGTATCTTTCATCTTGATCATGGTTTCCAAGAGGACAATGCTCTGGAAGGACACCATGTCAAGGAACAAAAGTCGAACATGGCTTCAAAGAGATCTTCACTGGATGGAAGAAAAACACTCTGGAAAGAACACAAGCTGAGGTCCATGATAGGGGTAAGGTGATCAGGCTCTAATAGCCCTACCGAAGAGATCACCATGTCAACTATCGGATCTAAGCCATCAAAAGTTGAAGTCATGGGAGACAATGCCACATAATTGACCCATGGCATGGTTGATACAGACTGCATATAAGACTCGTTTAGGGAGGTCATTGAGTTGGTAATCAAGTCAAGACCAACGCATGAAAGTTTATCAATAGCCACAATTATTTCATCGTGAGGGAACAATATCAAATGAAAAAAAGTGGACACAATAGATTTCATGGCATAGACATAATCTCTCCCAAGGAGTAAATCGAAATCCAAGGGGTCTTGGACTACCATAACATCAATAAAGATAGTTTTCCCTCCCAAAGTTATGGGAAATTGGGGAAGGATACCTAAAGGGTGATTGGTTCTTTTGTTAAAAGTGAATCGAGTATGGGTAACTGGCACAAGCTGAGGATAACCCAAATCTTGCAAAGAAATAGAGGAAAAAATACTAACAGACGAACCTTCATCTATCAGTGCATGAGGAACATCCCAACCACAAACCTGTACTGTAATATTGAAAGGAATGTGAGAGGGAAGATGAGGTCCAGTTAGCACACCCCAATAAAAAAGGATGGCCTCATTACTTGGAGGGTTTTTCATGGGAGAAGGAAGAATGCCCCCCAGCATGGTAGATTATCTATTAACAAGAAAAACATGGGCAGAATCGGGTTTACTCTCTAGCAGGAGAGTAGGATCGATTGATAACGACATCAAATCGACCACTTGGGTTTTATTCTCCAAGGGGAGAATGGGGCCGACAGGTGGAAATGGATCGATCGCTTGGGTTTCACTCTCTAATGGGAGAGAGAGATCGACCAAAGATGGGATTGGATCAACCACTTTGTCTGGTTCAACTAAGGACATGACCAGATTGATGACATGATCAACCAGACTAACCGATTAAGGGACTGGACAAACCACTTTGGCACTTGTTAGAGGAGGAGTGGGGATGACCAATGAGGGGACTGGATCAGTCACTTGGGTTTCACTTTTCAGATGAAAATTGGGGCTGATCGATGGTGGAACTGGATCAACTACTTTGCTTAGTGGTTCAACCGAGGATGAAACTATATTGACCACCTGGTCAACCGGACTGACCGAGGGTGGAACTGGATTGACCATTCCATCAACTAACGATGGGTTGGGGGAATTATTACAATAACCAGTTGGAATTTGAAGCTTTTCCAAAAGAGAAAAGCCTCATCCATATGAGGAAAAAGGTGAGAATAATGATCTCCTTCACATAACATACAAGGAAATTTGACAGTTGTCTTTTTCTTACCAACCTTAATGTCACTAGTTGATGGGGCGTCACCAGCATGTATAGCAGAGGGTAATGATGTGAAGGACTATATTTCTAAGGCCTTGGTAAGACCAGGTAATCCCTTAGAAAGTGGTCACCCTTACAAATACTACAAGGGAATTTGGGTTTCAGATTCTTCATTTTAATCTTGTCGACATCATCAACACTCCCAATACGATTAATAATAGTTGGTTGCTTGGATCGAACATATGATATGGTTGGAGGCTTGGTTCTTTTTGGGTTCTTCTTCTTCTTCTCTTTTTGTTTCTTCTTCTTCTTATCAACCTAGCTACTTGCTTTAGATCTTTCACTAGGTGAAGAAGGAGAAAGGGAAGGAGACTTAATGGGTGAATAAGGCAAAAAGTTGACATGAGGTTGATGTGTGGGTGGTGTACTTACATCTAAAGCATTAGGTACAGTTGAAGCACTGGGAARATTTGACATCACCRGAGTGGGGAACAACCAAACTAGTAATYCGATGGTGAGTCAYAGAAGACTCAGTGTGGCAATGTACRGAGGACCAATGTTTCCAAAAGAACAAAAGGTGAAAGKTTCCCCAAGACAATGGGTTCCTCCATTGGTACTCCCAAGAGTTGATGCCATTAACACTGAATTGACCTAAGGTCCACTAAGTAAAACAAACAACACATGCTATGAATCTAAGAAGAAAACAATCAAACAAAACTTCCCACAACGAAACTGTTGCGCCTCTTTCGTCACCTTAGCGAGCAAAATAGAGGTGCTTGCAAGCTTAGTTGGGTTTGCTAAGTAGGACAGCTACAAGGAAAAGGGTTAGAGAAAGAAATATAAAAGAACAACTAAGAATTAAACTAAGAAATAAAACAACAACTAAATTAATAAGCATAGGGACATAAGGACAAAAGAAACAGTGAGACCCATGTCACCAATGATAAGGCTGCTATTAGTGAAAGAAAACACCGAGAAGAAAGAGGACTATGAGTCACTTCTTCCTCCAAGGGAGGGCTCTTGGACCCCCACAAATAAGTTCTTCTTACAACTTTGAAAATGAAAATGGTGAAAGAATTCTTTGCTAATCCACTCAAGGGGTGAGATGGATTGCCCAATGCAATGATGCTAGTATACTCTTGATAAGGATAGAGGATTCCTCAAGAGAATAATGGCAGCATAACTTTGCTATGAATTCCTTGAAAAATGAAGTGTATCCATGGCCTTTTTATAGCATTCCTTTGAGGTATTGTCCAACTAGTTTGTAGTGTGTAAAGAGGCTAATTAGGGCATTTCTAGGTCTTTGACTAGCCACCCAGTCGAATCCAGTCCAGATTTGAGTGTCAAATCAACTTGGAAGCTGAACCAGAAGTGGGTGGGTGGCCGACCACTCTCATAAATGCATCATTTCTCAGGTGCGTATCTTTTTGTGACAACAATCGTGCATCGTGCGCATGTCCGCGATTTCTGCATTTCTGTTTTGCGCATGTGCATGCGTGCCCTGTGTATTCATAGCACCCTTTAATTTTTTCACTAGTTGTATAGTTTTTGACCCTTTGGAAATGATTTTGTGGTAATTTTGGTCCATGGGTGACCTCATAACTGTTTGATGATGCTGAATTCTTGTAACCATTTGCAGACGAAATTTTAGTGATAACAGATGCCCCCTGATGGATGAGGTTAGGAGCATACGTATAGCTGAAATCCATCAATGTTTCTTCTACTGAGAGTGTTTTTGTAAGAGAGAGCGATAGTGGGGTTGTCAAGAGTTACCCTTTGGAGGAAGAAAGGAACCTGTAGAACCCTTCTTTTCGTAAGGTGTGTGAAAATAAACTGTGTACAAACGAGGTGGGCATGCCCCATGCTCGTGTCATGTAACTCAAAAAAGGAATGAAGTGTTGATGTAGACAACTGCAGTGCCCTCAAGGGCGGTTTTGATAAAGGCAGAAGACAATTCTATGGAGGAACATACTCTAAACAGTAGGTAGTGATATCTGTAAGAAGTATCATGGATTCTATAGGCATTGATAGCCTAGCCAAGTTCAGAGGTCTTTGACAAGTATAAGAAATAAATGCAATAGTCGCAAAGTAAGACCCACTGTAACATGAGAAAATGTTGACGTTGAATGTTATAGGGGTCAACGACAGTAGGGAGAAATTGTGGTTCTCCCTGTGCTGTCCAAGAGCTCTCATGAGAAAGGTAATGAGAGTCAAGATACTGTCGCCCTTCTGGAAAACTGTGCTGATGTTGACAAAAGGGGGATGCGACTTCCAGAAGCAAAGGGCTTCGTGAAATCTACTAGGTGAGGTTAGGAATTGGAGGAGGTACATGGATGAAGTCAAGATGTAGGAAGACTCAAGACTACCCTTGGTTGGGGTATATGTGAGATAAAAGTGGCTACAACCGTTCAACGAGGTCAAGTGTCAGGGGGACAACAAGATAGGGGATAAGTTGTGCCAGAGGCGGAACAAAGTGAACAAACTCAAAGGGCAGAAGTAAGTGGCCTGTGGGATACTCTGAATATATGGACGATGTCGTCAAGGGTAGATGATAAGTAGTGCCCCAACCAAGGGCGACATGGGTTGCTTTTGCCAAAAAGGGAAGAAGGCTACCAAAGGTGATGACAAAAAGGTATGGAAATGCGAGGAATAAAGGCATTTGTACAATAAATAAAGAATAATTTGGGATGAGTGTACAAATACAGAAACAGGTGTCTCTATGTAATATGGTTGGCTCGGGTAGGGCACAATTTTTTTGGAGAACTGGTGGAGGGTGGGGGCCCCATGGGTGGGTTTCTGTATGAGGTAGGTGAAATGAAGGGAAATTTGCAGAGGGGCAAACTGATTGTGGATGAAATGGAGGGTTCATGATACTGCGGAGCTGCAGTCAAAAATAGAACCATGAAGAGATAATCTGGGAGTCCGGTGGGAAGATAGAAAAATGAGGAGAAGGAGTATGTGGCTGAGTCGCGACATGATGTAAGACTATCGAGAATCCCATCCATAAAGGGTTTTTGAAAAACAACATGAGTGTCAAAGGTGCAAAAGGGTGCTATGAATGGGACAACTCATGTGGGTAAGAGTGCTACCGGGTGACAGTACCAAAGATGCAAATGGAGGTGTTGGTACTGCAGAGCCGGAGATGGGGATCCTAGAGGCAAATGTCAAAGGGTGTGACTGGAGATGCAAGTGAGATTAAGAGGGAATGACTACATGCCAGTGCTGAGTATATACCTGAAGGGGTTGCGTTGATGTATGATGACCAAGTACCTACACACATGAAAACCAAATACCCGACGTGAACAATATCTGAAGAGAATCGAACATACAAGCATTTATTTGATAATTTTGAATATGAGAATGTGTACCTAGTCGGGGTATGAAAAAAATGGCACCCTAGGGGCTCAGGATGAAAATTGGCCCAGGTGAAATGTGTATTTGGTATAGATGCTGATACTATCTATTGCTTGTTTGTATGTGCAGATGTGGCACCTCGCGGGCGCGAGGTTGAGTTGCTGAGGGTGCCGGCTCGCCAGGAGTCGGGGGGACCGCTGCGGGGAGGGCCACAGGTAGGAGAGAGACGTCAGCATGAGGACGCTGAGGTAATACCAGATAAGCCTGAGAGATCAGTGAGGAGATGTCGGTTTGATGACCCAGGTGCCGGGCCATCACATGCTCCTCCGACGGATGCTAGAGTAGATTTTGAGGATATTCGCCGCCGCCTGGAGGCGGTGCTACAGGGCGTGCCTGAGGGCATGTGGTCGCATATCCAGGATGAAGGCATCCTGGAGCAGTGTGTGGGGATTCTGCCACCGTGGTGGGCCATGGTACGACAAGCAATAGTAGCAGGTGTTGCTATGACCGGACAGTTACCTCCCGGTCTGGAGGGACCAGTAATGGGTGGGGGACCACGGCCTGAGGGAGGGGCAGGAGGTGGTGCTCTAGAGGCAGCTTGAGTGGTGCTCTATGTATTTTGTATTTTTGTATATAGGCTGGTGAGCCCATTTTGTACCGAGGTGTTTCACTGGCCTGCAGATACTTGTATTTTTGTATGTAAACATTTGGATGGCACTGTGGACCGTCTTATATATACACGAGTATACATTTTGAGATCTATGTGATGTTTACATGTGTTTTGTTAATGTGTTGATGATGTCTAATCTATATATGTTGTGACAGGTTGTTGATATGTTTATGCATGTGTAGCAGTATCTTGATGTGATATATGCCAATCTAACACAATGTTAGCTAAGTTATCTGTAATTTGATTCAATTGTCTTGGAATATGTGTAAATGTAATGGAATCAAAATGTCAAGACAAAAGTCTAACTTGCAGGTATTTGCGAAAGAGGCAAGGATCGCGTACGCGGTACACATTGTTGAGCTGGAGAACGACTAGTTGAGAGTCGAGAAAGATGCTAAGGTGACGAATACGATGATGTTGGGCATCGATGAGGAGGCCAATGACGACAGTGTATTTGGCTTGGTTGTTGGTGGCTGAACCCAAACATATGCTGCTTGAATGGAGCATTTCATGTGAGGGGGTATAGAGGGCACAAGTTGCCGAAGTGAGATTTTGTGTCCAATGGCAGGTGCCGTCGGCATAACCGATGTGGTAGGTTGGTGGAGGAAGCATCTGTCAAGAGCACAAATGATAGTTTAGATGCGAGGGATGGAAAAAAAGATTAAAAACACTATAAAAGAAATAACCTAAAGTAGAATTTCAATGCTTAGGCATAAAATTTCTTTAAGTATAACCCGTTGACGGGTTCTTTGAGAGAGAGGCCTTCGGGAGAGGCCAGGATGTATGCGCCTTTGGTGAGACAATGTTGGATAATGTATGGGCTGTGCCATAGTGACTCGAATTTGCCATGGCCAAAGGTATCGTGAGCGATATCATAAGCAAGGATGAGGTCGCCTTCATAAAATGAGCGAAGGTTGACATGTCGATCAAAGGTGGCCTTTGATCATTTTTTAGCTGCCTCATTCTTCTGTAATGAAGATCGACGATCGTCATCCAGGGACTCTAAGTTCAGCAAGCGCTGCTCCATTGGAGTAGTGTCGGGTAATAGCTCAATGGCGGTGCATAAGGTGGGAATTTCACACTCAATGGGAAGAGTGGCCTCAACCCCATGGACTAGATGAAATGGTGTGAAACTAATGGCTTTTTTCACAGCCGTACGGTAAGCCCATAGCACGTAAGATAACATGTGATGCAAATTGGTCTTATGTTTATTAACCGTGCGCTGTAACATGGTCTTGAGGACCTTGTTAACTGCTTCGACCTGTCCGTTAGACTGAGGGTAATATGGTGAGGCAAACTCGTGGGCGAATCCTAACCGAGATGAGAGTTCGACGAAAATCTCATTCTCGAAGTGTTTCCCGTGATCGGAAACTAGTTGGAGTGGTACTCCAAAGTGGGATATGACGTGGTTAAAGAATAAATGCGCTGCGGTGTCAGTGGTATTGTTGAAGGTGGGCATAGCTTCCACCCATTTTGTGAAGTAATCGACTGTGACAACAATGTATTTGTGTCCATTGCTGGAGGGGGAATTACAAGTCATGAAGTCGATGCCCCATTTACAAAAGGGGCCGGTGGTGATGACTGGATGAAGAAGAGTAGGTGGTGCTCATGCTTTGTTGGCGTAAAGCTAACACTTCTTGCATTGTTTCATGGCATGAATGCAATCGTGAAACAATGTAGGCCAAAAGTAACCTGCTCGGATGATCTTCTGAGCAATGGACATTCCCGAAAGATGGCCCCCACATGCACCGCTATGACAGTCATTCAAGACTCTATCGGCCTCGTCAATGGTTAGGCATCGATGAAGAATGGTATCCACCCCTCGCCGGTATAAGATGTCTCCGATGAGGAGGTAGCGGGGGGCCTAGTGGTGAATATGACAACGATCATCTCGTGAAAGGTGGTTACCGAACTTTTGAGTTCGAAGGAAGATGAGGAGGTCACCGTACCAAGGATCATCTGAAGCGATGTAAAAGAGGTGCTCGTCGAGAAAGTTGGTATTGACAGGGGCATTGGTAGTATCAAAGGGGAAGGTCATGACAAGTTCAGTGAGGATGAGAGTTTTCTTGCTCTTAGGTGTTGAGAATTCAAGATCGTACTCCTGAAGGATAACGATCCATCGGGCAAATTTTCCATTAATTTGTCGACGACTAAGCAAGTATTGCATAGGGTTGGAATCTGCTACGACCTTAGTTGTGCGAAGCAGAATGTAATGACGCAGTTTCTGGACTGCGAGGATGACTGCAGGGGCTAGTTTCTCTTCGTGTTTATACTTCAAGGGTGTCCCTAAGAGGTTTTTACTAATGTAATGAATGACATGCTCATGATCGTCATTGCTGATTTGAATGAGAACTCCTGCTACTGAAACAACCAATGCTGATATATAGAGGATATAGTCATGATTGTAGTCGAGTGCACTAATTAAAGGGGCGTTGGAGAGCACCATTTTAAGATCGTCAAATGAATTTTGGGCATGTTCATCCCAGGAAAATGGGATGTCATGGCATAGTAAGCAAAGGAAACCATGTGCATGAATAGCGTAGTCTGGGACAAATCACCGTAGAAAGTTAGATTTTCCTTGTAGGCTCTGGAGTTGGCTTAAATTTCGGGGAGGTGGAATTTTAGTGATAGCTTTGACTTTGAGGGGGTCCATGGTAATACTGCTTTGGGAAACGATGAATTCGAGGAGGCACCCCGCAGTGAAACAAAACACGCACTTGAGGGGGTTCAAGCGGATGTTGTACTGACGACACCGTTGGAAGATGATCCATAAATCATCAAGGTGTTGGGTGCGTTTCTTGGATCGAGTTGTGAGGTTGTCCAAGTATGTGAGGATCATGAAAAATGTATGTCATAGCCCATTGGAAAGTTGCACCAGCATTCTTTAAGCCAAAAGACATGACACGATATGCAAAAGTACCCTAAGGGGTAGTGAATGTGGTTTGTACTGATCGGCTGGGTGAATTTGGATTTGATTATAACCAGAGAAACCATCCATGAAGGATAGAGCCTCATGGCCTATGCAGTCGTCAATAATTTGATCGATGAAAGGCATTGGAAAGTTGTCTTTAGGACATGCATGATTGAGATCGCAAAAGTCCGTGCAGATGCAGATAATGCCCTGTTTTTTATTAACGGGTACAGGGTTGGAAACCCATGATGTATAGGCGATGGGGTAGATGAACCCAGTTGCGCGTAATTTGTCAATCTCAACTTTGATGGCCGTTTCTTTGGATGGGTGGAGCAGTCACTATTTTTGACGAATTGGTGTGATGTCGGGCTAGGTGTCGATGCAATGTTCGACGATAGAGGGATCAAGGCCAGGCATTTCTGTGTATGACTCGGCAAAAATATCCCAATATTCCTGGAAAAGGGCTTTATAGGCGGTGATTTTTTGAGGAGTGCAAGCAGCTCCAATGGTGATTTCCTCGACGACGCCATTTTTGATGGAAATGTTGATTTTGATGGTCGGGGAAATGTTGGCCATGTTGCCTTCTTCAAAAGCATCAGGGGCAGGAATGGGGTTGTTGAACCAGTCGATATGCCCTGATGGGATAAAATCCTTGGTTTTGACCGTGTATATGGGGTGTTGGTTAGGAGGCGTGGAGGCTTCCTGTGGAAAGAAGAACACTCGGTGGTGTAGCGCATCCCATGGGTAGTCGGGGGTGTTTAACTCTTCGAGTATTTCCTCGTCACAGTGGAATTGGCGGGAATACAAGGGGTCATGAAGAGTGATATCGGTGACTGTTTTCATGTGGCTGCCCCCTGGTGATGAAGAAGAAGGGGGAATGTCGCAATGGAATTGCGATGGTTTGCTCGACATCAACCAAATATCGAAGTACTGAGGAGTACCCGTGGTAGTTGGATGTAAAATTTTCGTAGGGAAATGAGCGGGAGAATTGGGGAGATTTGGGGGTGAATCCTTAGATAAGTCATCCAAGAACCACAAAGGTGTTGGGAGGGCCTCGGGTTCAGGAGACATGAGGTGAAGAATCTCTAGTGACGAGGTAAGGTCAACCATCGATTCTGTGGGTCTTTGAAGCAGGGTCAATTGGCGTTGCCTATATTCAATGATCATAGGACACTGGTATGTAAAATGATCTAAGGATTCACATAGAGAGCAAGGGCATCTCATACGTTCATTGACTGAAGTTGTGACATAATGGATGTCGGTGATGTTGGGTAGGGATGATGTAGCTGGATTAGGTTCGCTCTGGAAGCTTTGGCGTACTAGGGCTAATGTCCATCTAAAACGAGGCAGTGCTGGGCAATGGTGAGTATAATGGCCATATTATGAACATATAGTGCAAGCGAATTTCATTCGCAGCCTTTTACTACTTGAGTGAGGGGCAGTAACGACAGTACTTTCTATAGTGGCGAGTGTTGATGGAGTTTGATTGAGTGGAATAAAGTTCCGTAACTCTGGTAGAGATGGGAAGTTGTTGGTTTGGTCTCCATCTTTCTCACATAGCACGCAAGGGGGTTGGACGCACGGGGGAAGTGGAGCTGTGGGCTCCTTCTTCTTTCTCCTGCCCCCAACTGTG
>JASDQU011177145.1:0-10109 GCA_032191745.1 Picea mariana
TGAAAACCGTTAAGTCTGCTGAATTTTGAATGGGACCTAAAATTCTACTTTCTCCATATGAAGTCCAATGAGGTTGGAACCACTCTCAAACATCCTGAAACAATTAATGGTAATGTTAAAAATTTAAGTAAAAGGATGAAAATGAAAGAGAAAGGAGAATGTCACTTTTACTTAATTACTCAAGAGAAGCCTAATTCTAGAAGCTTCCCAAGCTTGGCCCCAACCCTAATCTTTTAAAAAAAATCAAAATTTATCTTAATTTTGCGTCTGCGGGCCTCCTTAGCAGAAAAAAACGGTTTCGTACGGAACCGGCCGGTTCAAGGAAAAAAACCGGTTCTGTACGGAACCGGCCGGTTTCGTGAAGGAACCGGCCGGTTCCGTATGGAACCGGTCAAAAACGATTCTGTGGTCCGGTTTGAACCGGTTTTGGTCTGAAACCGGTCGGACCGGCCGGTTTTGCCGGTTCCGGTCCGGTTCTGGTAACATTGATTTGTTGCGCTCCAGCCATAGGTACCAACATATGATAGCAGGAAGACGTTTAGGGGCCGCTTTGTTCTGCAGCCAAGACTCCATAGCAATGGATAGAGTTTGCCAGGTCCACTTTATGTCTAGATTCAATGTTGAAATGCACGAAGACCAGACCACCAAAGAGAACTGACAAAGAATGAAAATATGCTCGATGTCTTCATCATTTTTTTTACAGAGATAGCAAATGTCAGGGCCCATCCAACCCTTTCTTTTTAATGTTTCCCAAGTTAGAATACAATGTTCTGTCGCTAGCCAGAAGAAGAGTGCAATTTTTAATTGCAAATTCCACCTCCATATCCTTATCTTCCACCCTATCAGAACCGGAAAATGTCGTAAAGAAAATAAGGCATTATAGCAGTTTCTCACCGTTATCTTGCCAGACGAATCGCCACCACTCCAGATATGTTTGTCCGCTTCTTCTGCTCGAAGCTCAATTCCCACTTGATTAAGGCCCAACGTAAATGCATCTCATTCGCATGCCTGAGCTCCCAATAAACCCAGTTCCTCGCTATGTTTCCAATTCTTTGTCCCGGGAATCGTAATCGAATCATTTGTTGCTTGTGCCAAGGAGGACATTCTCTTTTCTTTTAAAATGTTTATAAGTCCCTTGGAGAGTAAGGCATTATCTCCCATATCCAATATCCTATCTTGGCCCACCCTCACTTGTGTTCCCAAGCCAAGCAGCCAGTTGAGCCAGTTATTAATGATTGGAAGTGCTTTCCTTAAGCTTGTCCAGATTTTAGAAGCAGGAGGCTTTTGGTGAGACCAGTGTCTAATCCAGTCTACAGTCGAGGAGTTATGTAAATACTTCTCTTTAATAACCCTTTGCCAGATGCTAGGATGATTAATAACCCTCCAAAGTGTAGCATAACAATTAAAAAAAAATTACTTTGTATGCATGAACTTCACAAATGATATGTAGCATAACATCGACACTATATGGAACTCATGTATACATTATTACACCGGCAAGTATATATGTCAACATTATTACAGCACCACGTAACTATTGTATGTATAATAACATCATATTGCAAAAAAATATTACTTTGTTTTTCCAACAGAAAATTTTCTCATTATATTGATATATAATTGTGAAATTACATATGATATAATTGTATTCTAATCCGAAATTACATAAACTGTTCAAAGCATTCTAGACCATAGTCCATGGTCAAATACAAAAAACTACTAGTCCTTACAAGACCACAATGTCACCAAAGTTGAAAACCAGCAAGTAGGCTACAATAAGATATTCGAATTGGTAAAAAACCAGCAGTCGTTCGCCCCCAAAGGACCTCAAAATGTTAGTCAAACACTGCACGTCCCCAAAGGACCTCGAAGTGTTATCCAAAACACCGCACGTCCCCAATAAGGACCTCAAAGCTCTGGCCCAAAACCTTATGAGCAAGGCTACGAACAAACCCGACGCAGAAATCCTCGAAACTCAGACAATAACCACCAGCGCACACCCGAAAGCGTGAGCACGAATAGATCCGGCCACAGCAAACCCCCGAAATCACCACCATCGCAACTCCGACAATAGCCACCCGAAGATAGGCCCTCTTACACCAAAACAGACCGTCTTCGCCATAAGATGAGGAAGGACCCATCGTCGCTCAGGGAATGGCTCGGCCCCGAATAGGCCATCCATCGAAGAGAAAACGGCCCTCACTACAAAGATCTAGAAAAAACTCGACCCCGAACAGGTCACCAGACCCTAGCCGCCGCCATCGCCATTGCTTTGCTTGCTCTCCTCAATCAGCTCCAAGCTGGTTTGACTTGCTCTCCGTCGTGTTTTTTTGCTGCTCCTTCTGGTCTCCAACAAGTGAAATCAACCAATGAAGAAAACGGTTGTCGCTGCAGAGTTCTGGAAAAAAATCGGGGCCAAGAAAATATTACTTAAAAACACATACAACTTCAAGCCAAAAAAAAAATAATATGTATATGTCCCCAATGCATAAAGGGTTTCTCATACTTACAAGAAAGAGTTGGAGAAATGGTTATCTCGTATAATATATTACAAACCAAAAGTTGCATGAACATTATTAGGCAAGCTCTTTGGGTATCTTTACCATACCAAAATAGTGTATGGATTAATAAAATTTATTGCAAGTGCTACTCATACTCACATAAAATTGCCTAAGAGTTAATATGACTTTAAGATGTCACGATATACTCATATGTCATATTACATGACTTTAAGATGTCACAAGATATTAACTCGTTTACTTCATGATTTTTACTTCCTAAAGACTGAGAAAGAGTAAATGAACTCGTTTACTTTACCAAGTTAGAGAACCAACACAAACATGCAAGTTAGAGAACCAACACAAACATGAAGCAATATGTTATCCATTAGCACGGTAAATACATGTGCAAAACTCACTTTCCAAAAATAAATAGAGTAAATGAACTCATTTACTTTACCAAATTAGAGTACCGACATTAACATAGAGTAAACTATGAGACATATTTAAAGGCCATATTGATTAGTTTGAAGTAACCACTTGAAGTGGTTAGAGTATCTACTTAGCACAAGTTTTTTTTCATTTTTGGCTTGGATTTAGTTATTATATTTTTTTTTGTATTTAGTTATTTTATTTTTTTAATTGAAGGATGTAAAAATTGATGTTATATATGGTGGTTTTTTTTTCAAGTTAACATTTTATTTGTGTCCATCATATGTTTAATGTGATGTAGGTAGAAGGCTATTTGTTTTAGATTCTTTGTACATTTGTAATAGAGTTGCAGGCAAGAGATTGCAACTCCTTTGTTATATATCTATAACATTTTTCATATAATAAAGTTAAGGCTCCTGCCTTGGATGTCGCCTATACATGTGACTTGTGGACTCTTTATGATTTTCGGATGTTATTGTTCTTTGCTTTTCTTTGTGTTGGCTAAGTTGAAATATTGGCTAAGTGTTAAAGTATTGTTGGGATGTTTTATGGCCATGGTTGGACATGTACCTATTGTTGAATGAACTTTGTTGAGTAGGACTTAGTTGCACTTGACAAATTGTAGCTTAGGGAGAAGTTATGGGAAAACCTTAAATGAAGAGGTGTAGTTTGGTTGTAGTAGGCGCAGACTGGCCAAGCCCCTGCAACTGAGGAAAGACAGTGTCACACAACCTCAGGTGTCGAAATAGACTTGGGAGAAACTCAAGTTTGCAAAGAAAAATTTAGGCAGAGTGTAGGTCTATGATAGATACTCTTTGACAACTTGGAAATGGAACAAACCCTCCTATAACAAGCTAGAAGAGTGTTAGATCCGTCCCTACAACTAAGGTAATGGTTAGAAAACTTGTTGGATATTCACCCTTGTGATTTTGATGTGAAAATTCAATTCATATTCCCTCAACATACACCTCAAAACCTCATACCTCACAAGGAATAGTGGTATGAAAAATCTACAAGAATGCAATGCTCAAATGGACCTTTTCTTGTTTTTCCTTATATAAAGATGCCATGAGTTTTTTACTCAAACTCAAAGAGTCAAACTTGCAAGGTCTCAACGACTTGCAAGAAACCTGTGAGTCTAATTGAGACTCATAACTAGGCCTAGCCAAAGGACTAAGCCAATTTAAAACCCACAAGGTCGAGTCGAATTTAGCAACTTGATCTGATGATGGATCATTATATTTTTTGTTGTCCTTTTTGGTGCTTCATGGACTGGAAAATTAGATGTGTGTACTTGTAGGGCCCATTTTTGAGGTCGATCTTGAATCTCTCTAGCTAAGGTTAAAATTGAAAATTTCATATTCGAGGTCTTAAATGTTGTTTAACATTTTTTGTGATCAATTTACTAACACTTTCTACCTTATCCTTCTAACACTAAATAATTCTTTGAGAGATTTTGAACAAGCTAAAAAGGTCCAAAAACAAAATTCATATGAGAACATTATGCCCTAAGAATTTGGTTATGCTTTGACCACCACAATACCAAGTGGATGGTACATTAGCTCCCATTACCTATACATGGGAAGCTAGTTAGGTGTGGACTTTCAAGAATATTCTAAAGGATTCAAAACCCTAACCCTAATCTAGAATTGGTAAAATGCAAAATCCCTTACCCTATTCCTAACAATTATCAAGAGGTTAAAACCCCAACCACAGGGAGAGAAGGGTCCCATTCCATTCACAATTATTTTTGTTCTATAGTTCCCCAATGTTGGATAAGAAAGGGATATTTTTAACTATTTGTTGGATAAAATGCTTCCTTTAACTATTAAAATGTGCAATTTGTATAGGGAATTTTATACAGAAAAAGCAAGTATAAAATCCAAAACCTAAATACCTAAGAGTCTATTAGTGTGTCATACACATTACAAAATTGCCACAAGGGCCAAAAAACAAAATTGCAAAGAGGCTACACTAAGATGAAATAAACAAAACAAAAGGACAATTGACCTGGTTCAAACACCAAAGGATCGTACAATAGCAAGAAGCGAGCTTGAGTTAAGTGGCAAGTCATCCTTTGGGGGTAGCCCCCATCCTTTGAACATTGTCTTTGCATTTGGAATGATTGTTCCCCAACCATCATGCCCCATATCAGGTTCAAAGGGTTTCTCCACTTTGGAAATGACAAGGGGGACAATGGGAAACTTATCATCAATCAATGGTGGAGGAGGAGGCCAATTGCATCACCTTATATGGTGCTCGAGAACAAGTTAACCCACATAGTGATGTGAACGATCAAAATAATGAAATTGTGGTGACTTAGTGGGATTATTAGCAAGGAGATTCCTACTCATAATACATGGGGTGTCTCCCTAGTAGTCAATCAAACGGTACATATTATCCATCTTGACTTGCACGTTTTGAAACTAAATAGAAATTTGCAAGTGTAAATTAGCACAAACCAATGCAGCATCAAACCAAGTGAACTTTTTGTCATGCTTGGCACCTTTAAATAAACATTCATTTCTTCCTTTCCAAATAAAACGTAAAACTTAATTATGAAGACACTGCCAAGATGCTCATAATTCAAGTCCTGAGGAAGCTCATCCCTTGGAAAGGTTTCTTTCCAGAAGATAAAAGAGGGGAGTATTTGGATACAAAAAAGCCAAATCGATTCTTAGTCTCACTAAGCAAAGACATAGTGCCAAAATGCATGTTTGATAATCTCACTCTTTCACAAAGTGGACACTTGGTTTGTGATATTCGCATATATGGTAACCTATGGCAAAAGGGAAGGCCTACCAATATTAGGGGTCATGCTTTTTTTGGCTCAAGGCCAGACTTCCAAAATCCAAAATGAAGAGATTTGAAAGAGACATGTCCTTTTTTTAGACCTGAGACATAATGTGTTTAACTTGGTGTAAAGGACTGATTTTCAAGATAGCTAACAATAGCCTTTAGCATGCTTGTACTTCTCAAAGGCCTCAGACCGATTCCAGCACCGATCCTTCAACCAAGTCAAAAACCTTAGAATCCAATTTTAATGAAAAAACTATTTAGGAAAAGGCTTTTAACCCTCTCCAAAATCATTCCCCAATGGGGTGTTTGGGAGGGTAGACAAGACAAGCCCCATGCAATGTGCAAAAGCATGATCGCGTGGGCTCGTACATGTAGATGAATATGACTTGGGAAACAACCAAGACAAGGCCTCTAATTGCAAATCCCTCCCATCCAATCAATATCAAATGGAATAATTCGGCCATTAATCCCATGCACGACATAATTTCTGAAGTAGGGGTAAAGGTTCAAATGGTTCACCTGTGGAACAAGAAATGGAGGAAGGTTGGGGAAATGGGGGACACTATGCTTTGCAGCAACTTTAGTCTCACTTCCAGGTTTGGCCCTATTACCCCCTCACACCTAGCGGTAACTAGAGGAGATTTTTTCTCCATGATCCACATTACAGACAATAATTTCGATGATGACATTCTGGATTCTCCACGGACACTTGTCCATGGATGCCTTTCATTGCATGCTTAGCTCACTCACACCATATGATATGGTGCATGACACATATGAGGTAGCATGTTCTAATACTCCATATTAAGTGATAATGTCAATGTTTTGGGCATGAAAATAATGATCATGGGTTGAATTGGATTATGGATCATTATGTTTTGAATTTATATTTTTTTCCTTGTTTCACCTTGGTGGTCATCATCATCTCCTAGTCAAGTGTTTTCACTCCTAGGAAAAGTTGTACTATTGAAGGTCCTTAATGGGGGTAATGTGTCCATATTTCAATCCATATGTAACATACTCCATCTCTCCCCTCTCCATTATCATATATATTGGGTTGGTGGTCTTATGTCACCCATAAAGGTTTTTGCCTCATAATCCCATGAGAAAGAGCTAGAATGCTCAAGATTGATGCAAGTTGATATAAAAAAAATGATATAGAAAGAGAAAATGTTATAATTCAAAATGTAAAACAAACCAAAAAAGAAGGAAAAACAAAGTCAAAAAACCAAGAAAGAATAAGAAGCATGAGCTCTACCCCCTCGCCAAGAGGCCATCACCCCAAGTCCTATGCAATGAATTCCTACCTAACAAAAGGACTTAGCAAATGAAAATCAAAAGCCAAAAGAGGTTGAATGAATAAAGAAAAAGGAAAATAGGCGTTTGTAAAGACACAATGTCAAGTAAAGGGTAACCCATTTCTTAAGCGCTCCCTTATACGAAGGCGCTCATGAGGTTGACTATCATACACAACCATTCATGACTATGCCACCACCCATGAAGTAAACCCCAAACCATACCATATGCCATTACACATACTCCTTGATAGGTTTCTTGGGAAATACTCTTTATCCTAGGTATTGGCATTGTTATAGTGCAAATTGTATGTTGGGAAAATCCCGACCCAAACACAAAGAAAGCGCTACAACTTGGGAATCCTACACCCAATGTCACCTCGATGTAGGTCACTCTAGGGAGGCGATCTCGGTGACCTTAGGGGGATTGAGATGGAGATGGAGGGAAATGGAAGTGAAGCCCCCAGAGGTCAAGTCTAAATGGTGTGAAATGTGTGGAATGAAGTCTTGAGAAGGTCCAAGGGTTGCGAAGTATGTTGAGTAACCTGCAAATGGTGAAATACTTGCCCGAGACACAAGAAAAGACACTTTGAAATTATATATGTTAGTTTGATTAACAAGTTAAGCTTGATGTCCCTAATTTGTAGCAATAGATAACAATATATATCAGCAATAATATGGTACTATGAGCTCCTCAATAAATGCTAGAGACCAAGTAGAAAATGCAAGAGAAAGGTTAGTAAATGACTAGCTAAACTCAAGATGAAAAACCAATATTCTAACATAAAACGATAAGGTTGTTGTAAACACTTGTCTGCAGCAAATTATATCAACCTTATGGCTGTAACATTCAATGTATTACAACAAGAAAATCAGCCACTGAAATCCCCTCAAACTTTGCCAAAAAGTGTGTTGTACCAAAGAGAGTAAGTGCAAACTTTGAGCGAAATCCAATGGTTGACAAGAGAGTTATTCAAGCAAGTGAGTTAGGGTTTCTGTATACCTAATGGTTGAAGATGTAATTCTATAACAGCAGCAAGAAGTACTGGGAGAGAGGGGATGCCCTAGTAGGGAAAGACTCCTCTCAATTAGACAAACCAACTTCAAGCAAGAAACCTTTCAAAAGATCAAAATTGTGTTTCCCAAGGAAAAGATTTTATATCTCCAATGCAAAAAGTATATGACTAGTGCCTTTACTATTGGGTTAATGGAGCCAAATTAAGTAAGAGCTAGAGACGCTACCTCCTTGGGGGTGTAAGCCCTTTTAATTCCCAAGGCAAGTTTCTCTAGCTAGGGTTTAAACTAAGAGGGTGCATGCCTCTATACTTCTCTTAGCAAACCCTTATTTAAGCAATAAGATGAAGCAATAAAATGATGAAGATTATGGTGGGGGTGTATGCCTTTATACTTCCTACCTAGCTCCTAGCATAACAATACTTCACTTGAAAAAATGATAGCATAATAGTAAAAGACCATACGAAGATCAAGAGAAATGCCAAGATAATCCACCATAGGAGCTAGAAGACATCATCCAAGGCTAGTGCTAGACTTCCACCAACCATTCATCAATAGATAGCCATAAACAAGAGCTAACTTCTCTTAGCAAACCCTTATTTAATAAATAAGATGAAGCAATAAAATGATGAAGACTATGGTGGGGGTGTATGCCTTTATACTTCCCACCTAGCTCCTAGCATAACAATACTTGACTTGAAAAAATGATAGCATAATAGTAAAAGACCATACCAAGATCAAGAGAAATGCCAAGATAATCCACCATAGGAACTAGAATACATCATCCATGGCTAGAGCTAGACTTCCACCAACCATTCATCAATAGATAGCCATAAACAAGAGCTAAAAGAGGCAATCTTGCCAAAGATGGCGAAAATTTCAAATCAAGTCCTCTCACAGTGAGGGAGAGTTATGTTAAAATGAGATCTTATGATCTCTTATTTATACAAATGTCACAAAGGTGACTTGTCCACAAATTAAGGGGTAAATCACAAGATTAGGGGTCCATAGCCGTAATCTTTCCCCCTTAACAAAGTAATATTAAACAATTCATTTAAAATTTCACTTTTTTGCACAAATAAAACCCTAATTACATGGACATCACCCCTTTAGGGGAAGTTTTGGCACTAGGAGAAGGTCACTAGTGATTTAGGAGGGTAGTAAGGCTTCCCAAAGCCACGTGTCAAGCATCCAAATGTCTTCCTTCATGATCAAAGCCTCAAATCCCTCAAAACGTCCAAGAGCCAAAGTATATCATCTCACCACCGTTCTCTAGCCACCCAAACATGATGTCAAGCTCAAAAAGGGGATGTTTTTCCCCTCCTGGGCAAATTGTTTGGAAAGTGAGGGTTGGGATATGTTGTCCAAGTCATCATCAAGGCCTTCCAAGTTTGATCTTTCTCATCCAGCATGCAGACCCTTGGCATCCAACCTGTGGGCTTGTAGCCCCATGGAAGCCCAAGCTCGGCTTGTTCTCCCAAAATTGTCCACCAACTAGGTCCTGAAAAGACAAATGAGCACGCCCTCCAAGGATCTCAAGTCATAGCATCATGATAAGTGAATCCAATCAATAAATAAGCCACCTAAGTATGTGCATCAAAGATCACTATATCAAACAATTAATTGTTCAAAGACACTATGCGACTTTTCAAGCTTGAATATGGGAGGGTTGACGAGGTGTCATATTGGGTAGATCTTGCCTGAGGTCAAGGAAATTTTCCAAGAGCTCCCTCTCTAAGCCATGTAAAGTAGATGAGGTGGTTGGGGTCGACTCAATGGGCATAGGGCTCATGACATACAAGGGGTTGTAGTGTCTCATTCATGGGTTCCTTTGTAGAGGGTGTGTGGTACCTTAATCCACAATGCACTTTTTCCAAGCCCATCAATTGCCTTTTATCTTTCTTTCTTTGTATTTTCTTTCAATATAGCATAAGGAGAGATTGAAGGTCACTTCCATGGCATGGTGACCAGATGATGACAATGTCACCCACAAACACCTAGTGGAAATGAGAAGTTTGGCTCGTGATGAGACCCCCTTTCTCTCAGCCATGCAACTAAGAGTCATTACCCT